>JAXBDA010002013.1:0-47319 GCA_036023075.1 Gaultheria prostrata | reverse complement strand
CCTTACAAGTGTTCTTGAAGAAAATACAACTCAAAACCTCCACAACAATGGAGGAGAGAGAAGAGAGCAAACTTACTAAAAATGGCTTAAAGCATAAAGTGTAGGAGAGACCAAATGAGGGAGAGAGAGAAGGATATTTATACAAGAGCCCAATCTCTCTCCTCAAAAACACCAAAAAGTAACCCTAAAGTGGAAACTTTCCACTTATGGAAAGTTTTAAAGTAGCTTTATGCAGCCCGGATGCCAACTGTATCGATACAGAAGGGCACCTGTATCGATACAAGTTTGTAATTTTTTTTCCCCCGACAAGCTTCTGTATCGATACAGAAGTGATCTGTATCGATACAGATCCTTCTGCTCATAAACCAATTTTCTGAGCTTCATCTGTATCGATACAAAGTGAATCTGTATCGATACATAGGGGATCTGTATTGATACAGATCCTTCTGTTCGGGTTCCATTTGCTGGGCTACATCTGTATCGATACAGAGGTGATCTGTATCGATATACTTGGTCTTTTTGCTTGCTTCTTCATCTATTGGCCACCCCTTTTTCCTTCTGGCTTTATCTCGTGACTTCCGAACCTCCCGAGCCTTAGCCAAACCTTCATTTCACGGCTCTCGGAGCTCGGGAGGGGGGATTGGCTTTGTCACTTTCCCTTGGTTCCTTCCGATTCCTTTAATTGCGCTCCAAACGAGCGTTTTAACTGTCTTAACCCTGAAACTCGGAAAACCACTACAAACGCACATCAATCATATAAATTGAGATTAAGCATGTGTGCGCGTGCAAAATTAACGTAGATAAGCCCTTTTATATGCAATTTCAAGGGCTTATCATGACTTCTCCTCTCCTTTCATCAAAATGGAAAATGAGTTTTGAGAAAATGAATTCTGCGTGTTATCCCCCAAACACCCATAATTGAAAAAAGAGAATGGAAAAAGTTGAAAAGGAGGTGGTCAAACACCCCTTATCATGTTGCCATTACAAGCCTCTTTTTTTTTTTTTATATAGTAAAAATGGGGTGTGGAGATGCCCATACCCAAAATGAGTTTTTACACCAAATTTTAATTCAAATTAGGTCCAAAAAAAAAAAAAAAGAGTGAGTTAGGATTGGAGATGCTCTAATAGATAATAGAGGATGGAGATTTCAATCTCTAAATGAATATTAACTTTTAATCAATATATTTATAGTTTGCAAAATATATATTATTGAAAAGGTCTCAATATTAACAAGACCGATGTTGAATTATTTGAATATATTATGAGAGAAAAATTAAGTTTGTAAATTCAATTTTTAGAGGAAAAATGAAAAATTGTTGAGCTTTGAAAGAAATAGACATAGAATTCGAGATAGACAAGCTTTTTTTGATTTCTGCTTTTCTTCGTAATATCGTTCCATAGGTTAAGGAACTTCACCAAAAATGTTTTGAGTCTCCTCTATGGAAATTCGGTTTCTTGCAAATAGATTATCTATCTGACGCAGTGGAATTAATAGCCACTGTCTAATTTTCCTCCTTTCTTATAAGTGGAATAGTTTTCTATTCGATATATATTAACTCGATTATCTCAGTCATTTTTTTGATGACTTTTTTTTGTTTGATTCGCTGCTATAACGAAATTGAGTATCCTATAAATGCAAGATTTCATTCCCCAAAAGAGTCCAGCTTTCGTATTGGGTTAAGTAGTCACCAAAATTTTCTCATAATTTCTCCTACGATGATCACAAAGTTATTAGACATAAAATTACTTTTTGAATAAAAAATATTATTTTTATTCTCTATTCAAGATTATTGGGTTGAAAAAGCAACTCCAACCCATACTCTTCATCTCTATATGAGAGTATGAGAGAGGTGCTCCAATTGGCCATCCCTTAAAACCCATCCTCTCAATTTGATAGTATGGGTTTTGTTCCTCTAAGGGCACCTCCAACTCATCCTCTATTTCTTTATTTCTTCCTCCACGTCTCTATTTTAGATGAAAATCAAGCTTCAACTCATCCTCTATTTTTTCCTCCAAAATGGAAGATGCAATTTGGTTCTCCAAATATGAAATATAAGAGAACTAGGGCTGCAAACGAGTCGAATCGAGGCAAGATTTAGGATATTCAAGTTTGTTCAATATTTAAACGAACACGAGCCGAGCTCGAACTCAATAAAAATTTGAAGCTGAGCTTGCATAGGTCTGAGTTGAACTCGAGCTTGTTCACGAGCTTTAATGTAGCAAAAATATTAGATATTTATGCTCTCATACAAGTCTACAACGTTCATAAAAATTTTATTTTGTACATAAATAAGTACATACATATATGAAATTATAAAATCACATTAAAATGTAAATGTTTACAGTATATTTAAAAGTTTATAATGAACAAGTTATAAAATTTTCATTATATACGTGTAAAAGTTTAAACATATTCAATTTTATATGTGATAGTCTTATGAGATATACATATATATACTCCAGGTTCGAGAGCCTAATCGAGTCAAATACTGTCAGGTTCAGTTTCGGTTCATTTATTAAACGAGCATAAAATTGAGATTAAGGATGGACTCATTTAGTAGTCGAATTAAACTCGAACGAATTTTTACTGAGTCGAGCCTCGAACAGTTCACAAATGGCTCTATTCATTTTCAGCCCCTAGGCCCAACTTTATCTATCAAGGGTGTTTCTGTAATTGCCCACGGCTCTACCGATGATTCAACACTTCTTAAACCCTACACAAAGCCAAAACCCCAATTGAGGCTGCTCTGAGTACACGAAGGTCTCGGTAGTTTCTGTCTTCTTTTGCTTTCTTCTTTCAAGTCAAATGGCAAAGCGTTTGATCCCTTTACTGAATCGCGTTTTGGTGGAGAAAATCGTTCCTCCGTCAAAGACCAATGCTGGAATCTTACTCCCTGAGAAAACCGCTAAGGTGATTCGCTCCCCAATCCCTGTTTTTTGTCGCTGTTGAATCCTAACGATGTTTTTATTGTTTCTGATGTCTAAATCTGTATAAATTCAAGCTTATTTCACATAGAGTTTGGCGGAATGATCTGTTATATTAGATGTTTTGATTATTCATTACTGGATGGGGAGTTCACAGGTGGGTAGGGTTTAAGTGACTTAAACTTCTTCGCTTTCCTGCTGAAGATTTATCACGATAGATATGATCTTTCTCATTATTGATGATTGTGCTCGGGCTGTTTTGGATTTTTTTAGGTCTGTATTCAATTTATTTTTTGTAAGTTTTGCGTCAATTTTTAGTGGATTGTTGGTTTGTAACTACAAGAGGTTTTAAAAAACTGAAAAAAATGTTGAACCAAACTAATTTTTTTTAATAAAGACAAAAATCATCCAAATCAAAAAACATGTTGTCACGTTTTCGTCTCTTCAAGATAACCAATAATCAACAAAAAAAATTAATGCGATTTCCGAATGAAAGACTCAAAAACAAATCCAGCAGTATTATTTAAGCTAAAACAGCTTAGTCCTTTAGAAAAATTCAAATGCATCAGTAACATCATCTCTTACCTGTAAGTTAACAAACTGATTGTTGGTCGCGAAAGAAAAGAAACATGAGAGTATGATATCTCAATTCTCACGCAGATAAGCAACCGAAAGAAAAGAATCTGATTTTCCCTTCTTTGTTTCGTTAAGTAAGAAAGATGGAAGTATGATTTGTGTATTGATTTCCATTGTTTGGTTAGACTACAGTTTCAGTAGGTAAGAGAAAAGAAAAGACTTATTAATCCTTCTTTACCAAACATACATTTTCCTAGTATTGCATGTGATAATACGGAGTATATATTTTCTAAAGATGAACATTGATGTAATTTAACATGTTGGATTGTTTTCACATGAATTGTCTATAGGAGGTTTTAGAACTTATATGTAACTTCTGAATGGATATTTGACACTCCCCTATCCTTGAGGATAGTTGAAAGGTGTTTGTCATATGTTTTGAAAATGTAACAGTGAAGGGTACGCCGGTAAGGCCACCAATTCCTTACTTTCCAGTTTCCATATGCAGGCGTGGCTGAGCGCCTCAGCACACCCATTTGATATTCTATCAGCATTTTGCCTACCTAGTGGGATTCATTGTGCATGTCTCATTTCCCGATGTAAAAGAGTGCACCTCTATATTCACAACCGTAGCTAATGCGCCATTTTTCGCACGTTTGTTAAACAAATTTGGGTCTGTAAATTTTCTGCGATTGATGGACATATCCCAACTCAATCTGAGTTGCCCCAAACACAGTTTAAATTTGACCTTTCCTAACCGTATTTTAACCCTAACTATGCATACTACATACGATCTGTTTCTTTTTGAGTGGGTTTCTTGCCAAATGAGTTTTTGTTTTACTGGAAACTTAGAGGAAATGGAAAAAGAAAAAGGGAAGAGGAGGAAAGTTTTTTGTTGTTTGTCTAGAGTAGCAGATTATAATCTGAATATAACTAAGCCCCTAGTTAACTTGTTATGGTCCGATGGATGGACTATCGTTTGGCTTCTAAATTTCTAATTAGAAAAGCTTCTCAGTTTCACATTTCAAAAAAAAAAATTCCCTTAGTCTTAGGTCAGCTGCCAAATCGAGTGCAAGCATTATTTCCCTCATTATAGCTTCTCTGCTGTAATTATCAAACTCAAACATGTTTTTCAAAACTTCAGAATGTGCTCATGTTTCTGCTGCATTACATGGACTCAGAATTATTTTGCGAATTTTGCTTTTCAGTTGAACTCTGGGAAAGTCGTTGCTGTGGGTCCTGGCTATCATGATAGGGATGGAAAGCTGATTCCTGTTGGTGTGAAGGAAGGAGATACAGTCCTCTTGCCTGAATATGGCGGAGCTGAAGTAAAGCTTGGTGATAAAGAGTAAGTTGCGGTTCAATTTTTTTTATTTTTTTAGGCTTGCTTTTGGTTTGAAAGCTCCCTCCGGATAGAGAATATCATAAGTTCTTGCAGACTAGCACTAATCTTCTTTAAGGCCAAAGGAGTTCTTTTGTTCTCTCTTTCAAATCTTCTTTCCATTGTCAACCATTCAACCCAAGTACCCTGAGGGTGAGGGCCTGTTTCTTCGATCAGATATAAGCACCGGGATAGACTATGTATCAAAGGTGACCAAATATCTTGTGCTTGGTTAAAATATCTACAACCTCGATTAAACATACCTCGGACATATAACCTGTGTGGGATGTACAATACCATGGTGGTATGGTTTAATTTATTCGATCACTAGAATCCAGTGGAATTGTATATTAGTCCTGTCAAACAGACAGACCCTAAGATTATAAGAACTGGCCGCCATTCTTATAAACTCATCATAGGCTTTGAAACAGCTTGAATGCTTCATATTTTGTTCTTCTATTGCAAGTCCCGAAATTTTATCCTTCTCTCAAAACCTTATAAACTGTAAAACACTATTTTGTTTCACCTACTTGTACTTGAAAGTTAACTGATTATAGTTACTTGTTATCTCCAAGATTGATGGTGTCGCATAACAAAATATCTTAACTATTGGTTCCTGTGCAGCCTCTAGCTATTTGCTGTGTTACGTCCATCCCGTATGGGTAGTTGGATAAGGCTAAAATGTGTTGCGGTTGCTAATTCATATTTGCAATATGACTGAAATATGTGTTTTGCTGTGAAGTGTGAATAATGTGCATCACGGCATCTCTTATAGGAAGGAATATGCTGCCAACTCAATTTATTGGTTAGATAGTATAAAACCAATTGCCAAGTTGTTAATTGAAATTTAAGATACGATCTCAAATTGCAACATTTATCCACTCTGCCGGAGTCTGGGGATGCATAGATACAATGTGTTAAGGCATTCCTCTCGTTCTTGTTCTTCAATACTTATTTTTGGTGTTCACTAACACCTCTTAGTCCATAGTTTATCTGTCAGGACAACCTCATTTGTCAAGTATTCTGTGGCTAATTTCCTTGGTTGCTGTGGCTAGTTTCCTTAATTTCCTTACTTCCTAGGGGTGAAAAATGATATTCCAAGTCGATAGTTACATGGCAAATATAGCTAAATCATAGGAGAGTCCATTTGTAGTAGCATAATGTTTCCATTCTCCATAACTCAATTCTAAACCATTGCAGCAGCTTGTAATACTCTATTCTGTTTGAGTTTCGAGTTTTTGAAGTGGTGAAAGCCAAATCAAGATGTAGACCTGAAATGCCTGTTGGTGTAGTGGCGAAGCCAAAATAAGTCTTGAGAGGTTTTGCTTTAGGTGAAACTGTTTCCGACAAATTTTGCCGGCTTGGTGAATCAAAGACCTTGATGTTAAGGAAATAGCCAGAAATGTACTGATTTGCATGAAGTCATCAAAATCGAAGAATGCAAACTTTTAGAGCAAAAACACTTGCTGGGATCCATACTTGATGCACTGCACAGGTATAAGAGAAGGGGATACATACGATGATTTTGAGTAACGATATGCTTTACGGTTGATATACTTTTCCTGTAATTGCACGGTATTCCATTCATTTATTAGGATACCTATAAACTTCATTGACTATTGGGTGCAACTTTCAGAGAACGTAGAACATCTATATTAGAATGTCATGTCCAATAGGATACACAATAAAAGTTTTCACTGTCTGGAGGACTCCAGAAGCAAGGAAGTAAAAATTGGACTTAGGAGCAGTCTCCACTATGTATTCGAGCAAGAACTATCAGGGAAGGGAGAAATTTATGCCCGTTCTAAGTTACAAGGCTTAGCTTCCTCTTCTGGTTCTTCTTTCCTTTTTATTTCAATTATTCCTATGTATTCTTGAAAATAACAAGTGCTGGTTACTTCCTCTGCCGTTTGTTAGTTTTGGTGATTTATGCATTCATTTTGCTAACCAGTCTTTCGATGCTAAACTTATGCAGTTTCTAATTTGTTTCAGGTTCCATCTCTATCGAGATGACGATATATTGGGAACCCTACATGACTGATGTATTTTTGCTTCCAGTCATGTTAAACACCTCTTATCAAGTATGTTTTTGGATCGGAGCTATATTTTAGTAGTGGTAGAGTTTGGCCAGGCTTGGCATCGAACATTCAAGAACTGTGTCCTGAATTAAATAGAACGATTTGGTTCCTATTGTTGGAGAAACAATTCCCAAAATTTAAACCTCGATGTCTAATGTCTTTCTAGTTGCGACTCATTTTGTGTTGCCTATTTAGTTATCTCTATAGAGTTCGTAATCTCTCATTCTGGTGACAGTTTTCCTTTTTCTTTATTTTTTTTATCGGTTGTTGATGGTTTTCTAAGGGTGACATTTTATGTCACGAGGAAATCTTGAGCTGGCCTTTTTGCAAACTTGGCACGATTCGGTAAAGATCATTTCTCGGTTTGAAAGGCTGTTCAACAAACCTCCATTTAGCTGAAAAGCACAGGAGGCTTTGCAACTGGGAGTATTCCAGTTGCATAAATTGTTCTCATGGAATAGCCAGGCTCTTAGTGACTGATTTGCAAAGCAAAAGCAAGAGTGACAGCGAAAGGGTTAGGTGTTAACATAAGTAATTTTTGGCTGCCTATGTGCATATGGTAAACATGGCTTGCAGCGAAGGTCGTCTCCAATCCTTACCCATTTTTCTACCCAAATCCTAAATTTGAGTAAAGAACGAACTTAAAAATTCATCTTCAATGACACTCATTTCCCTATCCATTTTAAGTTTTTCCCTTTCCCTTCCCCAAATGTGGGAAGAGCCAATTTCATTTTTCATTTTTCTCGTCATTGTTTTTACTTTCTTAGGAGTATTATTTACAAATGTGTCATTTTGATCCATATTTTGTAAGGAAAAGTTGAGAAAACACTGATTTGAGTAGAAAAAAGAGACATTGGAGATGCTGTACTCAAATGAAACTTTTGACTCAAATTTTCATCCAAATATGAGTAAAAATTGGGTCAGGCTGAACATGTTTTAAGTTGTTATTCGTTTGTTGTTGAAATGCACAATTCATAAGTTACGTATATGGCTACAAGTTAATGTTACGAAAATTTGTAGGGAAGAATTTAGGGTCTAATAATCCTCATCTCTATTTACCTAATCAACATAGGAGTAAATGGTTTGAAGATAATCATTCTGGCCACCAAACTTCCAAGCAAAAAAAATAGGAAAATATTTTTTTCCCAATGAAATATGCAGACGAAGATTTAGACCTTGTACTTGTGCAATTTTTCTCTTATTCATTTCATCTTGGTATTTATAAAATATTTATTTTGAAAAGAAGTTCATAAGTTATGTTTTCCAGACAATAAAAAAGACTTTGAAAAGATATTACTACCATCAAAAGAACATAATTTTTTTTTTCTTCATTCGTTATTCCTGCTCTATAGTACAATTTTACAGGGGTGGGGGTATGTGACTCGATCCCGGAATGCAGTGTGGGGCATCTAAGAGCTCTACTGTATGAGCTAGCCACCACATGCAAAGAAAATAATTTCAGCAGGGAAAAGATTGACTAAGAGGTTGCTAAACACGCCGTTCTAAAGGGAGTTTTGCTAAACACGCCGTTAAAAAGCGTTTTCCCTACGCACGCTTTTTCGGTAATACAGTTCCCCGCTTCTGTGTCTCGGTTTCATCGTCTCTCTTCTTCTTCATTTCTCAGTTCAGAGAGAACTTGGGGCTTCTCTCTCTCTCTCGCGTGTACGAAGGGGTCGATCAGCTCCAGTCCCTGTCGATTAGGGCACGAATCTGACCCCGATCTGGTACTCTCTCTCTCTCTCTCTCTCCATACGTGTATAAAGAATGCGTGCACATACCGTGCGGGTGTATGCACGTGTTTGTTTCGGTGCAATTGATTGGCACTCCGTTTCATGATGAATGAGCCATTTTTTGCTGAAGATTTTGTAAAAATCGAATGGAATCAGTCTACTTAGGTTTTGCGAAATCAGTTCGTTCGAAATCATGATAACCCTCTTATAGTTGGACTCCAATTTTGAATGTCTATAAGTCGTCTGGTCCTAGGTGAATGGAACTGGCCCTGAGTGATTATAACTTAAAAAAAGGGTCAAAAGTAATCTTTCATCCAAAATATTTGTCCAATTGTGCTGAATTTGATGCTCACACCTAGTTCAGTTCGAAAAATATTCTTGTCCATTGGGTGTGCAAGTTTATGCTGCAAGGACCAGCGTCCAAGCAGGGACGGCCCTAGGGCAAGCCGACAAGGCCATCGCTTAGGAACTCCAATTTTTGGCCCAATAATAGGGTCCCCAAATTTCTAAATTATAATAAATATTATATAGGTTCATTGCATAGTAGATAACGTTACTTTGGTTCAGCGGTAAGGTTTCCTTATTGTAGTGGCCAGATCTTGTGTTAGTCGCAATTTTTTGAAGCCTAGATATTTGGAATATGCAAAAAAATTCTAAACCATTGCAGTTGGCAAGAATGGACACGGGACCTTGCGTTGCAAATTTTACTTATCTCAAGTGACCACTACACCAGGAGGTGATCTTGATACTAATATTGAAAAACAAATAGATATACAAGTTTTGAAAATGCCTCATTGTTGAAACTCGCTTAGGGCCCTGAAAATCTCAAGGCCGGGCCTGCGTCCAAGAGTCAGCAGTTTGTGAGTTTGAGTTAGCAGCCCAAGTGATATGAAGTTTCATTTGTTTTCAAGCTCAAAATTGAGCTATAGGCTCATAACGTAATCGAGTTGTGTCGAGTCGAGCTCGGCCTCCTCAACCGCCAAATGAGCTAAGCTAACATATATTCTCTAAGCTCCTACAATAGTACTTTCATCACGCTGAGCTTGAACACTTAATTGCTTGCTTTACTAATTTGCAGCTCTATGTAGGACCGTCACAACCTCTAGTACTTGTATAGAAGATTCATTAGAAATTTAGGACGACGTGGGGTATCGATTCGTCATCACACTCATCACATGTATATGCCTTAACCTTGCCATATTTTATCCCTAAAAAATTTCCTTCATAATTTTTCTTTTAAATGGTTGAATTTTTCCTTCGTGTAAGATTCTTTCCTGTTATTTTCCTTAAATCTGTTATTCTTTTTATCCATACATATATATTCCTAGTATTTTATCATGTTAGCGACGACAGATACACAACTTCTTTTAGGCATCTGCTACCCAAACAGTTACTAGGAAGCCCTCCATCTACTGGGTTTTGTTTGGCAACACAAAGCTGTTGATCCGTGCATATCTTTTTTTGGAGCATAATGTGTGAGCATGTTGTTTGGATTTGTATGTCTACATTGTACACCCATTGGGCAAGTTTCTGTGGCGCATGAAGTGTGAGCATGCTGTTTTGATTTGGATGTCTACTTTCGCCCATCGGGCAAGTTTGGCACCGTCAATGTGAATCTTGGTTCATTGTGTATTCGGTTTAATGCGACCAGTTCAAAGGAAATAATTTTTATTCTTTATCGCTTCCTCATTTAGTATGTTGTACAATGATAGATCCATAATGCAAGCATGCTTTGTCACGACTTCAATTCCTTACAGAATAGCATGATGGATTTGACCTCTCGTTTTTAACTTTTCAGGTTTCTTCTTGTAAGGTTTTCATAAGTTGGAAATCCTTGTTCTTCCACAAGGAAATCAGCTGTTTAAAGTCTTTTCTCATGGATCCAGATGCTGCACGCACCGCTCGGGAATCTCTAGACCTAGCATTTCACATGTCCAACATTCTTGACACCGGGCTCGATCGTCACACCCTCTCTGTCCTCATTGCCCTATGTGATATGGGCCTCAATCCTGAGGCATTGGCTGCTGTTGTCAAGGAGCTTCGAAGGGAACCTCCTTCCTCATCTTCAACGCCCACGACTTCATCATCCATTCCCTAGAAGTTGGTTTTTCCTGCTAATTGTCGAGTGATCTTGCATTTTTTTCGTCGACTGTGGCCTTGTATTTACGCAATGTTGGTCAAGGTTAGTGTGTTTTGCACCATTACATTCGGAACTCTCTGTCTTCACTTCTGTACATGTTCAAATGTGGATTCGGTTTATTTGTATGTTTCCCTTTGATCTGCTTGCACAGACCTGTGGTTGGTGTTTTCTTAGGTTTAAATGGTGCAATCTCTTCCAAGGTTGCCAAGTGAGAGTTTGATATGCAAATCTAAGCACTTGATCACGGACTCTTGCAATGGTAGTGAAATTGTCATCGCCCGCGAAAAATGAAATTGTTGCTTTTCGAATGGTGGATGCATAACACACCCCTTGCAGATTCGTAATTTAATCTGAATTTCGAGATTTAGGTATCCCAACCTGATATGAAATCTGTAGTCAAGATTTTGGTAATTCGTTCTCGAGTAAAGCTGCGGCACACTTGTTTTGGCTCTGGAAATTGAGACGTAGCGCAATCCGGCGCCTCAGCAGTAGTCGTTTATTATTACTATCAAAGAAAGAAATCGAAACCAATAAATTTAGCGTATTCACTTCGTTATTTCTCAGCTTTGCTATTAGTGTAGATGCCCTTCAATGGGCCTAATGTTGAGTGTAAATTATGCTTCCATTTTCAGTACTTTGATACTATTGTTCATTTAAATAAAATCATGTGAATTCGTTCCCATGTGGAATTTCCAGGGGTGGCAATTTGGACCCAATTATATGGATCCGCTCATATCCGTCCATTTATAACCCAATCCAATCCAACCCACCCATATAATATCATGGGTTGATATGGGTTGAACGCGTCTCAACCCAATATACATGGGTTTAGATGGGTCCAAGTTAAAAAAGTTAGAAACCCATCCAGATGTGAGGCAAAATCAGAATAAAAGCAGCCTAGTTGCTAGTTTTTTTTATTAATGAATTTTGTTACGGGGTACGCGACAATTTGACTACGAATGGTAAAAGGAAAATTGGAGTAAAAAAGTGGGGAAAAAAAATGCATTTGCCTGCAAAGAGAAAGAGACAAGAACGAGTCTTCCCCCAAAAAACTACAACTGTTTGAAAGAACTTTTCAGCGGTATAATTAATTAATGTTCCGAACCCCGACATTATAATTATATCACTATTTAGGTCGAACCCCGACATTTTAAAGTGGCAATCCAAAACTCGAATCAAGCTTCACACATTCGAGGTTTTGGTTGGTCAAACACGACTTGTCACTTAATTTCAATCTTCATCTCCTTGTTTGCAGGGAATAACAAGTATTTACATTTTTTGTCCCAAAATTTTGGTCAACTTTCACTTTTTCGATTCTCTTTTTAATTATCTACACCTTTCAATTAAAATATTTTTTAAGATTTTCGAAAAAAAATATTATAATAAAACTAATTGAGATATATTTAATTGAGATTTATTAAATAATATGCATATTGCATATGTATTATAAAATATAATTTTTTGTTATCAAGTTAGAATAGTAACATGGACTAAAATTTTAAGACGGGCAAAGTATTTGTTTTTCGTGTTCAATTTTGCATGAAGTTGTGAAGATAACTATGAAATCAGTTCCATTTGGTGATGGAGCTAGCTATATATATCAACCCACCCATGTTGTGGTGTAAGGGCATCCACAGTGGGCTCCCTAAAAATGGCTCCTAAGTTGACTCATAAGGTGTACACATAAGCCAAAGTGGGGTCCATTTTTCACTCCTACAGCTTGCTAAAATTAGAGAGCATGTGTGCACTCAATGGGCTAGCAAGAGCAATCTATGTTTTATAAAAAAAAATAATAGAAAAAAGTGTGGGTCCCTTAAATTGATAAGTCAAAAATGATTAAAAGGCTTGGGTCTCATTTGAAGCTAGCTACAAGGGTACCTAAATTTAACTAATGGGTTAGGAGCCATGCTTAGGAGCCACCCTTGGGAGCTTGTATTGGGAGCCCATTGAAGACCAAAATTGATCAAATGGCTTGCTAAATTTTAGGAGCCACACCTAGGAGCTATTTTGAGAGTCCATTGTGGATGCCCTAAGCAGCCCTATTTACAGTGGTAGATTTCCTAAATACAACAAGTTATTTACTCAATGCAACCTATTTTTCTTACTTGGGTGGTGATGTAATAGAGTAGTCACATCGGCCCAATATGCGACGGTAGGTTTCCTAAATATGGGTACCCAACAATATGGTGGTGTAAGAGAGTAGTCATATCAACCCTATTTACGAGTTCCTAAATACAACACGTTATTCTGTTGTCTTTGCTTCCGGTATTTTTTTTTGATCCGTGCTTCCGGTAGTTTGTAATAGTATTTCCATGGAAATAAAATTCTTTCACCAAAAAAAACACGTTATTTACTTAATGTAACCCATTTTTCTAACTTAGGGGTACTCATACTTGTGGTGTAAGAGAGTAGTCACATCGACCCTATTTACGAGGATAGATTTTTCTAAACACAATACATTATTTACTCAATGTAACCCATTTATTTACTCACTGCAACCAATTTTTATGACCTAGAGAGTACCCACCCATGTGGTGGCGTAAGAGAGTAGTCACGTCATAGATTTGCTAAATACAACATGTTATTTACTTATTGTAACCCATTTTTCTACTTAATGGTACCCCATGTGGTCGTGTAAGAGAGTAGTACTTACAAGGATAAATTTCCTAAAATACAATAGGTCATTTACTCTATGCAATCCATTATTATGGCTTAGGGGTACCCACTCATGTAGTGGTGTAAGAGGGTAGTCACATCGGCCTTAATTACTATGGTAGATTTCCTAAAAGTATTTTATTTTCTTTTATTTCACTTTTCCTAAATCACTCCTTGTATTTGGCTAGACACCATCAATTTGTGGTGGATCGGGTGATTATAGGCAAGCAACAATGTGTGAAAATGAGTGAACGATTAAACTTGATGCATGCATCGACTATTTTCAAAACCACTTCCAGGAGCAGAATGTGGTTTCCAAAATAGTCATGTTTCGACTTTTCTTCCTGTAATTTGTGGAGGTGTTCGAACCTTTGCATTTGCTTTGTTGTCGAAAGATAACCCTTGAATCTTCTTGTGATGCAAATCAAATGCGGCAAAACGCCATACACCCGAGGCCCAAGAGAAACAAAGGAAGGCAAGAAACTAACCAAACCCGAAAGGACCAAAGAAAAACACTAGCCTACACACCCAAACAACTCCAAAGCCCAGAACCCACCCAAAAATCACCTAGATCTACAAAGACAGACAAACCACGAAGAAAACCCAAAAAAACAGCCACCTAAACATAGCTAACACCAAAACCCCTGCTAAAACAAAACCAAACAACCTAACCACCAAAGATCCAATAGACCACCAAAAGCGAAACAAAAATCCAAACAACCTCGCTAAGAGGAACAAAGAAGATTAATAAAACTCCAAAGAAAGAGAGCCACCGTCCTCTACAACTTTACTTTTTTTTTTATTGAGAAAACATAAACATATCATATATATGGAAAATAAATAGTACTCCCTCTGTCCCTTTTTAAATGTGTGCTTTGGGAAACGTGTATTTTTTAGGACGTAAAAAAATGTATTTCTACTCAAAATTTTTGAAATTTTTTTGCACCAAATTAAAGTACTCTTTGAGCACTTTAATTTGGTGTAAAGAAAGACATAAAATTGTATAGAAAAATACATTTTTTAGGGGTTTGAAAATGCACGTATTCCCATTGTACACATTTAAAAAGGGACGGAGGGAGTACAATCCACTTAATATAAACCAACAAACATTTTGCACACAAAAAGTAGCCCAAATCCATTCATACCAAGCGAGCAAGCCCTCATTCTTTCTATACAATGAAAGCAAATTTATAGCAAAACACAAAAACAAAACCTCAAATTCCATGCCAGATAAAAAAAAATGAAACGAGTGATAGCGACGAAGAGGCAAGAAGGGCATGATTAATTTCTATTTCAAGTGAAATCACTACAAAATATATATAACAGGCTATTACATTTGAATGTAATATATACAAATGGACAAGGATTGAGAACGAAAACGAAAGATGTCAAATAAGACCCTTCGAACCTATTCGATGTTGCAATACCTCACACGAAATGCAGGCATCATATGAGAAATTGTTTGATCCCTGTAACTAAAATCGATAACTATTACTATAAGCCATGTTCACAGTTGTTTTCTTCTGCACTCCACTTTCTTATAATTTCTTTGTACGCCTTATTCGCGGCTCTGTTTTGTGCAATGAGCCTCTTGGAAGGGTAAGTCGCTCTTTCAACAAACTCATCGTCGAGGAAAAGTTGGATTTCCCCGGTTTCCCTCCATAAATCTACATATTGTAATTTGAGTCCATGCTTCTGGCATAGTTCGTTCACCTTTGTTACCGGATGAGTTTGAAGTGTCTTGGGAGTGATTATGGCTCCAACAACCTTTTGACTACCTGAAAAATAGAGAGAATTCATTTGCCTTTGTGTTAAGCATAAAAAAGGACAGGGGAATCAATAAAAGCGTACATAAATCAGTGTATGATTCGATCTCAGTATGTTCGTGCTAGGATGTCAGCTTAAGATCAGCCTTGTGAAAACCTTATATACCCTGAGGCGGTTCTACGAATGGAACTTTAATTGGGTATTTCCTATATACTCAAGTGAATCGAAACCACGCAATTTCTTCTCCTCTAATGAATGTAAACTTAAACAGGATCAGATATGAAGTGTTACTCTCTTCTTTCTAGAATTTTACTCCAATGTAGAGACCGTGTTTTTCACAGGATTTCTTGTTACTCATATTAGCATTGTCACTTCCAATATCTCCAGGTGTTTTCACCAATAGTCTTTCCCGATTGACAGAACGTCCCGCTACTGACACTAGATCGTGTTATCTTTCAAATGAAAAATATACTAGTACTTTTGGATAAATTCTTTGAATATGGCACCAATTTAAAAACCTAGTTGTTTAAATTGGTGGAAATTTTTGTAAAAACTACGCACATAAGTGCTTTATTTTGTCAACCTAAAAAATGAAACATTTTTTTTGTAGACTACATTTATGGAAAGACTGAAGTATCGATAGGAATCGCAAGCCCTAATAAGGCTTGTTAGCTTATGTTGGTCCTTTTGCTCATTGATTTTTTTTTTTTTTAATGTCTCTTCGTTTTCATTTTCGGCGACCGACAGGCGACAACTACTGTGAAAAGAGATTGAAGACAAGTGTGATGAAGAAGAAGAAGAACCTTCCAAGTAGTGTCAAGTGAGGAGTTGTTGTCCATGAAAATGTCTCCAACTGTGGATTCAACTATATTAGGTAGGGCTTTTGGTGCATTTACCAGCCCACTAGAATACAAAGGATACTCTGCAATTGCGTTCATAAATTGTCTAATCTATCACAAATGAAATAAGCAATGTAAGACTACAAAATTTGGACATTAGAAAATCAAGAGTTGTTATTCTATGCTTGTTGAAATTTGAAGAACTTAAGCTTTTGGATAAGAAAATCAAGATTTGAATGCTTCTACAAATTTGAGTTGACCCCAAGGGGTTGGCCAAGTGGGTTTGACCGGAGATAAAAGAATGGGATATGAAATCCCTTGGGATAGGGGTGAGATATGAAATCCTTGGGCTTGGGATATTGCTCAGGGTATCAATAGATAGAGAAAATCCCCATCTGGTGTTTGTGTTCAACGAGATATAGCTAGCCATTGGGAAATACTTTTTTTATAGCACATGGTTAATAAGGGGTCCATCCAAATTACTGAAAACAAACACCGGATTTTGGGTCCCACGTCATTTTATCTCCTATCCCATCGAACAATGCTAGGGACACACAACTCCATCACACCACCAACCACACAAGCTTACGTGGCACTGCATGATTGGTAATGGGAGAACAAGCACTTTGAAACTACTTTGCAACCACCAATCATGAACTAGTGCCACGTAGGCTTGTGTGGTTGGTGGTGTGGTGGAGTTGTGTGTCCCTAGCATTAATGTATCCGACCATCCATATCCCACAGAATTAAAAAGGCCCCCAGGTTTGCTTCCACCTAAGGTCTCAGGTTCGATTCCCCTTGCCAGCAACTCTTGGAGTGTAAAGACTCGGAAATTTATATTTATTTTTCATAAATAACAATGGGGTAATGTGAGGAATTGAATGAAATGGCAAAATTGACGAAGTGTTGGAGTGTTGGTGAGATATATGTTGATTGGGGTGTGTTTGGTTTACACAAGTCACTTTTGGACTTGAGGTGTAATTATAGAGATGTGTGTATTGTATGTGTGTGGTGTGGGTAGAGAGAGAGAGAGAGAGAGAGAGAGACCAAAACCCCCCCTAAAGAGGCCGGCCCCTCTCTCCTCCATAAGTCCTCCAACTTCAATCCACACCAACCCAAGTCAATCCCTCACTTCCAACCTTAACTCCTTCACAAAGGCTTCCTAAAATCTCGAGATCTACGCATTGGTGTGCTTGTTTTATCCCGGTGTTTGAGAAATTTTGCTTGGAGTTTGGAGCTTGAACTAGGGTTTCACTTTTGGAGGTGTTTTCTAGTCTAAATCCCAAGAGGTAGGGGAATCTCTATCAATTTTCAATGCAATATGTTGATTGTTTGTGGGTATATCCCTATTGGTGTTCAAATCTTCCTAGTCTTGCTAAATTTGATTGTGAGGCTTTGTTCTAGCAAGTTTATGTTGAATTCTACCTAGCTTATTGCTCCCTTGCTTGAATTCCATGTTCTTTAGTTGCTAATTGAATCATACCATGCTCCCTTACCTTTGAATGTTTGAAGTTTGAAAGGAACCTTTGAATTTGTGTTTTAATCACTTTGGAAATGGGAAAATGCCATATGAACCTAACCTATGAATCCCACATTGTATTCACATGTTGTTGTTGTTGTTGGATCCCAAGTTGATGGCCTAACTCACCCTCCAAAGCTTTCACAAAACCCTTGAACCAAAACCCATCAAAATCCCCTTGAGTTGTGCTCAATTCAGCTCGTAACCCTGTTGGATCGATCCACTTTATTTTTTTTTGGGAACATACCACTTTGGACCGATCCACTTCTGCCTGTGGATCGATCCAACTCTTAATAGGCCAATTTTGGCCAATTTTGACCCCTTTTGGCCTTCGATCGGGTAACGCACGTGCTATACTTGTTCTTATTGACTTGAAATACTTTGAGATACCTACCATGAACATCATGAAAGATATTTGTTGAGTTCTTAAGTTCCCTTGGGGTTCAAGTGACGAGTTTGACACTTAATGACGCGAGTTGACGGTTATCGAGCGAACTAGGATTTTTGAGCGTTGATTTGAGTTGAGCTATTGCATGAACACTTAAATGAATCAATTGAGTATGAAAGGGTATTAATGATTGAAAAGATTGACACGGGGCCCGAAAGGATATGCCCGGAGTGACACGAGGCCCGAAAGGATATGCCCGGAGTGACATGAGGCCTTTATGGTATGCCCGGATTATATTGAATGGAATAATTGAATAAGACGCATGATGAGGATGTATAGAGAGCATGAGTGGTACACTTGGCATGTATTGGACACAACAGAGTGATAGTTGATCTAATGTGACGAATCTTGAACTACTCTCTTATATTCGAATTTCCGTGACTTCTTTGGTTACTCTTGTTGATTTCCTTTCTTCGATGTACCTCATGACCATCTCATTTACATTTAGAATAGATAGATGTTTTCCTACTGGGCTAGTGAGCTCACCCTTATAATTTTAAGGTACTCAGCAAGGAGGAACATGACTTGGTGTGCAGCGTGCATGCATGACTACTCTTTTGAAAGCTCATAGAACGAGTTACATGATCATCTTGGACTAGCACTATTTTTTTTTTTTGAAAAGATGAACATTTAACTTGTAATTTAAGTATTTTGATTAGAAGTTTGTGAAGACTATTTGGTTTATGTAATTGATTCTGGTACACCAAACTTTAACTTTCGTTGACTTGGAACATGTAATTTGACTTTGACCGTGGATGGTGTTGACCTCCACGTGGATTTTGTGATTATTTATGTTTATGAAATTTGGGGCGCTACATGGAGCCACCTCACCCCACGCGTAAGCGCGTGAAACGGCAGTAAAAAGGGCAGTAGGGATTAGTCCGAGGTGCGCACAAGCTGGCCCGGAATACCTTGTATTATCCAAAAAAAATTAGAAGCTAGCAAAAATATTTGTTGTCAGCATAACAAATTGCCCCTTGATCAAGGGAAAAATTGACTGATTCAGAGCAAAACACTCTGCATTATCAACATACACTACGATTTAGCTTCGGTAGCTTTTAGTCCATAATCTAGCTTTTTAGAAAATTATACCATACGAAAGATAAAGAAAAAATCTAGCTTTTTGACTATATTCAGTTTCATCAATCTTTTAATTAGTTTTTGATCAAAAATATATATTTTTCAATTTATCTCGTGAAAACAACTCCGAAAAGTATAAAAATTTGAATTAAAAAAAATTGACCCCACTAAAATAATTTTAGAAAGGTATTCATGTTTTAGGAAACCAACCAGAAAGGAATTAAAAACCACAATTAAGAAGAAAAGAAGAAGGGGAAAATGGACTTCTGTAACATACTTGTCCATCAAGTAGGGGTTTCTTATGCAGCAAATACTTGTGCAAACCATGCTTAACTGCCACATGTGCGAGCTTCTCCGTGTCAACATTGGCTGCTTGGAGCCGAGTTAGTTTCCCCGGCTGCAACTCCGGGTAGACGAAATAGTCTTCTCTCAAAATCAAGAGATTCAACACCGAGTTGCCGACGTACTCGAGCCGCTCGTAAGACGACGTCGTCAAGCATGAGACGTGGGTGAAGGCTTGATGTAATAGGCTCGGCTTGATGTAATAGGCTCGGGTCACTGAAGTTGTAGCGATGATTTCTTCTACCTCGTCGAGGCTTGGAAATGGCTCGGCTGACGTCGGTTTTTCTCTCTTTTCTGGTGGTGGTTTGTTGTGGAGATGGAGTTGGATTTGGAATGAAAGGTTTAGCTGATCTTGGTTTTGGTCTTCGTTGGGTTCCATTGCTGGCTGTCGCGTGTGGCAGAAGGCAGGGAGAGAGAAAGAAAGAGAGAAAGGAGAACTCTTGTTATGTTTGAAAGGTTAAAATATATACCAATAATGCTACGGGTACACCATATTCCACATATGGGTACCTCTTATGTACCCCACCTCATCCGGACTGTCTAAACGCTTTTTTTTGTACGTTCCAAATTTAAAGTGCTCTTTTACCGGTCAAAGACTCTTATCCACATTCCACATTATTTTTCCAAAAGGTTCTGAAGGTCGTGAAGACCATATCAAGTCAAGTACAACACATTTACATGGTCGTAAAGGTCAAAACAAATTAAACCCTCCCTTGCTCACATTTTTTAATGCTACTATCCTAGTTAGTCCAGGAGTACTAACAAAAAGCCTAGTTACACAACAACGGTTATTAACTAGACACATAAGTTTTTCTTTCCCACCCTAATTACTCAAACATTCCATCTATATCACACTACCTTACATGAAAACAAATTACTATTATCTATCATCTCGCTTTTTCACTACAAGGCAAGAACGACATGCTAGCTTTAATGGTAACAACCGTACATCCATAGATATATAGATACGATGATTTCATGCTCTTTCTTGAAGTTCTAGAAAGATGTAAAAATGCCAATAATACTTCAGAAGGAAAGTTCACAAACTTTGCAAGAACAGTAAGCCTGTCATGAGATACAATTCTATTCATAATTGGCTACAAATAGAAAAAGACAAAACCATCAACAAAAAACAATACAATCTTACCAAGTTTAGGTGATGAACATGCGTTAAAACCTTTAACTTAGCGAGAAACTCTCTTAAAGCATGCATATCCATCTTCTTGATTGCAGCTTTCTGCACAAGAGTTCCTCAGGAAGAATTAGAAAAATCACATGCATATTTAGGATCAGAAATTAATAGAACATTGATCGAAGCAGACTTGTGCTTGCCAATATGTGAGAGTGAGTGATTTCTTAATAATGGAGAAGTCAGTCAAGAAAAAAAGTGATGAAATTAACTGGTATCGTTTTAAAAACATTGAGCGGTTTGGATCGTCAAAATTTGATCCGAAAATGAGAGGTCCTTATCATAAGGACCAAGCCAATTTTCGTGTTTCCGGACCTAATTTTGACGATCCAAACCGCTCAATGTTTTTAAAACGTGTTTTTATCGAAAACTAATCGGATCAAGCCCTTCCGGGTATTTTTTTTTTTATGATTTCTTGCGGGGCCCCTTAAAAACACGTTTTAAAAACATTGAGGGGTTTGGATCGTCAAAATTTGATCCGGAAATGGGAGGTCCTTATGGTAAGTTCAATAAGGGGCCCTTATTGGAAGCTCCTTGTATATATATATATGGAGCGGTTCCGTAGACACACCAAAAAACACAACATTTGACACAAGATCTCAGCCTTTAATATGGACGGCTGAGATTAAATCTCACCCCTTTTACACTCTCTCCCCCATCCCCTCTTCTCCTGTTCTTTCCCAATATCGACACCCACCCCAGCCCTCCACTCCACCGCCAACCCATCTCCGGCCTACCTCGTCTCCGGCAACCCCATCGACGGCACACCCCTCTCCGTTGATCATCTTTCCGGCGACCCCATTCCGGTAACGTTTCGAGTTCTGGGTTTTGGGATTACAACGGCGCGATTCTCTCACTCTCGTGGTCGATCCAAGCCCCCTTCCAAAGCTTTTCCGGTGACGCTAACAATGGATTGAGGTAATTTTCCCCGTGACTACCATCGCCACTTTTTCGATTATTACTTTTTAGGGCTTTTTTGTTTTTCAGTAGGGAGTAGATTTTTTGTTGGAAGTTAATTTAGCATTTCTCTGCTATTCTTGGACCCATGGGGTCATTTTTTAAATTTAGATTTTTTGTAGGAAGTTCATTCAGCATTTCTCTGCTATTCTTGTACCCATGGGGATCATTTTTAAAGTTTAACCAATTTCGAACTGGTGCTATGTTTCTCATCATTCATGTAAGTCAACGCCATAGACTTGTGTGCTCCCCAAATGCCTAAAGCTTTATGAGTCTAGACTAGAAAATATACATAACTAGAATGAAGATGTGGCTTGGTTGGAGTTCCTTAATGAGAGATGGGATGAGGTAGAAACAAGGGAAATACTTGCAAGCAGCTTTTTTTTTCATTAATCTTTTCCTATATGAGATTTTTTAACTGTAATTTGTATTGTAATTTGTATTTTGCAGTGGCTTGGCATGGGAAATGAAGAGCTTCTTGATTCCTTCAGTTCATATGCTACAGTGAAGGATTGACGTGCCTATGGTCCACGGGGACATCGACGGACAGCGCCATTCACAAACCGATCGTCTTGGCTAAAGTCGATTTTTATTTTTGGTCGGCGGGCGTACTTGGTGTGGCTGCGGCAGGACTCGATGTTGGGACTCGTTCAAAGGTCGTCGATGACGATGCACCGCCTCTGTTTTTATCTTTCATGCCTCTCTTTGTATAGATTTTCAAAAACTTTGAATCAGCTTGTTTAATAGGAAAATGTAACGTAGAACTTAAGATTTGTAGGAATTTTCTTTTTTTAACTGGGTGTTCCATAAATGATTTGTTTGGCAATGGGCTAGTTCTCAAGATTCACAGCCTTTCCCCCATTGTTTTTCACTATAACTGTTGTTGCCATGCTCAGCGGGTAGAGTGAGATGACATATAGGTTAGATCAAGAGTTCCACTGGTGCAGCTCAATTCCTTCATTACAGAGTAATCACCTTGCAGTTCGTATGCTTGTATACCCATTTCAAGGATTCTTGAAAGAAATACTTCCAACTTTAACTCAATGGGGATCATTTTTAACTGATTATATGTACCTGGACAGCATCAATGGAATTAGAATCAAGAACGTTACCATTGAACTTGTGAAGCCAACATATCCTAACTTGTCAAGCCGACAATAAAAAATCTAACAAGCCAACATTGCCAAACATTTACCATTGAACTTAAACTAGTTTGTTCCATAGCAAACCATCCTGTAAAGATAACATCGAATTCAAATACCCAAAAACACATGATTTGTAACTCCAAACTCCATGAGTTAGCATCCAAAAATACTATACAAGCCCATGAGTTAACATCCAAAAAAAATACTCCATGATATGTTGACATGTACAGAAAATGCAGAAGTTAACATCCAGAAAAAGCCATCCTACCTTTCGCATCAAATATGTTCGACCTGTACAAAACACAAAGTCACACTTTTATTAAGTATCAAATTTTTACGAGCTTCTTGGAAAGATCATTCATAGCTTCGATGTAAATTTTGTATGCTTCCTTTGAATATTGATTTCTTGAAGTACACTTGTGATAACTTTTCAACAAATTTCTTCTTAATATGCCAAAGGCATAGACAATGACGGGTGTTAGGAAATACTTTGGCAATTGCTCCCTTCATTGCCAAGTCTTGGTTAGTGATGATAGAAGTTGGAGGACATCCTCCCATAGCTTCAAGCCACGTCTCAAACAACCATAAAAACGTCACCTCTGTCTCATCTTGTAAAAGTGCACATCCAAATTGTATAGAATGCATATGGTGGTTTACTCCCGTAAATGGTGCGAAAGACATATCATACTAGTTTGTTCGATATGTCGTGTCAAATGTGACTACATCCCCAAAATAATGGTACGCCATGCGAGATCGAGAGTCTACCCAAAAAAAAATTCACAGCCCTCCCATTCTCATCACATTGAATTGCATAAAAAAAAATTATGGATTTTGTGCTTGTTTGTTCCTAAAGTATGTGAGGACTGCTTGTGCATCCTCGCCATCTAGATCTCTGTGCCTCACATTCCTCAAGTGATTATAGCAATCTCTGTTATCAAAGCCAATGTGTTTGCCACCAAAAATCGAAGCAACTTTTGAAATTTTAAATTTTCTCTATGAAATGCTTCGGTCAAATCCTTAACGGCTTTGGGCATGTATCGATTTGACTTCATTTTCATCCTCTTACATGGAGTCACAAATTGGTGATTGTGAGTTTCGTTGAAACTTGTTACCTTCCATTTGGTACTCCACTTGTCATTATTAATCCGCAAATGAACCTTGCATCCACATCTAGTAGTTGAACAACTTCTACCTCTTTTCTTCGATATCACGTTCTCACCTTCCTCTCTCTTGTCATTCCCCTCCACCACAGCATCATTCTTAGTTCTCGCAACATGTTTTTCTTCTCTTACATAAACAAATAGCATACTACTCAATACACTCGACCGGTTTCGTCCTTTGAATGAAGTCCGAGTACGAATCCAAAAACCCTTTTGTCGACCATAATCTTCATAGTACTTTCGTGCTTCATCAATTGTCTCGAAAGACATCTCACTTGATGGTGCTTCTAACCCTTCCACATCATTGTTTGGAGTCTCAGAAACATCTAAGTCAACAACTTCTTCCATTTCAATAGGTTCTTCCATTGCTCACTCTTCACAAGAGGCAACACGTATTATCAATATAGAAGCATATAGGTTATCAAAAATATATATAGAAGCATACATGGCATAAACTAAAAAAAAAAAGTGAAACCAATGCACCCCACTGGTATACATTATTGCTTTCTTTTGTGATCCCAATTAACTTTTTGAATGTAATCCCATCTTAATAAACTACAAAATATGCCAATAAACTAGATTATTTCGTCCAATTTAATCCCAATAAACTACACCACATGCCCTTAAACTAGATTATTGTTTTATGTGCAATGATGGTAACAATAAAGAAGAAACAAATCAATTTATAAACAACCATCTGGAATAATGGGACATCATTGAAGCTGAAATTCATGTATAAAAAGTGATAAGAAACGTTCCATTATAATAAAAAAAATTCAGTCAAAACAACTTACTTTATCCATATGAAGATAAATCAAAATGAAGATGGGTATAGGAACGAATAAAAAATCTACCTCTCCTTCAACTTTTCTTACGAAGCAACAAAGGGAAAATTACCTCAATCCAGTGTTAGCATCACTGGAAAAGCTTTAGAAGGGGGCTTGGATCGACCACGAGTGAGAGAGAGAGAGAGAATGATGTCGTTTTAAATCCAAACCCAGAACTCAAAATGTCACCTGGATGGGTCGCCAGAGAGATGCTCTACGGAGAGGAGTACGCCGAAGATGGAGGTCGCCGGAGAGAGGGTCGTCGGAATGGGGTAGGCCGGAGATGGGTTGGCGGTGGAGTGGAGAGGGCTGGGGTGGGTGTCGATTAAGGCCAGAACGTCGTTCTGGGAATTGGGAAAGAACGGGAGAAGAGGGGATAGGAGAGAGAGTGTAAAGGGGGTGAGATTTAATCTCAGCCGTCCATATTAAAGGCTGAGATCTTGTGTCAAATATTGTGTTTTTTGGTGTGTCTACGGAACCGCTCCCATATATATATATATATAAAGAGAGAGAGAGAGAGGCTGACTATTTGGGGAGGGAGGATGTGCCCTCTCTCGTCATATACATCACACACACACACACACACATATCAAATTAATTGCACCCCAAGCCCAAACGTCGCTTGTGTAAACCAATTATGTCCTATTTCACTCATATCACAATTCAACCCAACACTTATACATATTTCATATTTTTCTCATACTTCCCCAATGTTATTTCTGGAAAAGAATAAAAATTTCAGGTCTTTACATTCATGTGCCAAATTATGTATGTCCCTTCCCTAGCATTTCCGCTAACAATAACCTTGCCGAGTTTTCTTTACTTTCAATTGCTACTACCATACAATATGCAACTATGTTCATCTCTAATTCTATCTTACCACACATGCACACACCCACCCGAAAAACATCATTTTTGATGACCAAAACAGTTCATACAAAAGGGCTTAGAGATCCTTCCGACCAACTCGACGCATATTCCTTCGGGGAAAGCCACAAAAAACTTATAGAAAGGCACATATCCAAAGAGAGTACCCCTAGCCCGGCCCGGTAAGTAAGCTTGATCTTTCTGTCTTACTGAAACAAGACCATGCTCGTGGCGCTTGTTTTAATCCATATAGAGCGGCCTTAATGAAAGACAGTGTCGAAGGGGCTTAGCGGCTTCATAATCCTGCATTCAAAGCCCTTATCTCGCAGATGGATCTGATCAGACGCTTGCTTTCTTCCAGTCAAGTAAGTACCCAGCACAGCTCTGTAAGTATAGTCACCATTAGAGCACTAGCTCTTACAACAAGCTAGAGATGTTTTCTATTTACATTCCCGTCTCTTAGAAAGAGCCACCAAACGATCGGACCATACAAGCGCAGGTAGCTTGACCGCCTTACCCGTCATTGAAACACAAGCTGGAGATGTATTAGCCTATATTCCTACTAATGTCATTTCCATTACGGATGGACAAATCTGTTTGGAAACCAAACTATTTTATCGCGGAATTAGACCTGCTATTAACGTCGGCTTATCTGTCTGTCGCATCGGGTCTGCCGCTTAGGTGAAAACTATGAAACAAGTCTGCGGTAGTTTAAAACTGGAATTGGCACAATACAGCGAAGTGGCCACCTTTGCTCAAATTGGGTCGGACCTTGATGCTGCGACTCAGACATTACTCAATAGAGGTGCAAGGCTGATAGAAGTATTGAAACAACCAGAATATGCACCACTTCAATAGAAAAACAAATTATAGTCATTTATGCCACTACCACTGAATTCTGTGATCGAATGCCATTAGACAAAATTTCTCAATATGAGAGAGCCATTCTAAGTAGTGTAAAACCAGAATTACTCAAATCTCTTTTAGAAAAAGGTGGGTTAACTAACAAAAAAAGGATGGAACTAGATGCATTTTTAAGAGATACTGCTTTGCCTTACTTATGATGTAATAAATAATGGACTTACATCACCCTTCCGTTCCGAATGAGAGACAAAAAAGCGCTTAGTTTCATTGGAAAAATCAACGCAAATATCATAATGACTTTTTCTCACCCTACTTTTAAGGATAAAAAAGGTTGGATACCGATTAGTGGCCTATTTACCGAATCATGATTCTTTTGAGTCCTATTGTTGCAAACGAATAAGACGGTGCTGATTCCGATGTATTCTATTTTTATGACATTGAGTCTACCTGTTCTTTTTTCTCGTACAAGACCTCTTGTATAGTCTTTTTTTAGGCATTCAAACTAACCGATTTCATCTTGATTGAAAGCCTGGATATTATACCTCAGGTCAATTTTTAATATGATTTATAGTATTCAAGTAGGAGTATTAATTATGTTTAGATATTTTTTCCGTACACCCTCAGAAGTTCTTTATTTTTCTATTCAATAAAAACAAGTACTACAATTATCTTACTTTTTTAACGGTAAATATATGGGGACCGACGGGTTGAGGATCGACCACGTACCGACAGCGCCGGCGACCCCCGTATGGATCCCAAAATGCCGATCCGAGCCGTTCATCGTGCTTAGAATCAAAATCCGAGTGGGTCCGCGAGGGAATCGAGGCCATCGGACGGCTGTAAGTATTTGCACGAAATGGGGTGATTTTGGATCGAGCACTTACAGCCGTCCGATGGCCTCGATTCCTGCGTAGACCCACTCGGATTTTGATTTTGAGCACAATGAACGGCTCAGATCGGCATTTTGGGACCCATACGGGGGTCGCCGGCGCCATCAGTACGTGGTCGGTACATATAACATTGTTCCTTTTTTAATACAATACACAAGTCACGTACTTACTTTTTAATATTTCAACCAAAATGGAGTATCTTTTAAAGGATGCGTAAAAATCACTAAAAATATATACTCCACTACGGAGTTGTACTAGCTTTTCCTCAAAGCTTGGCTTTGGAAAAGCCTTTCCTACTAAGAAAGTAGAAACCTCCAAAACAGAAAAAGCCAAAACTGTCAAATAAACCATCCAAACGCGGCCTTCTCTCTCCCCCCGTCGGAGGTCCCAAGACTCCCATCTCCCTTACACGTACTCTCTCTCTCTCTCTCTCTCTCCTTTTCCAGGATTTCTCTCTCTACCCGCCTTCGCCTTTTCAAACAAACCAAATAGTGAAAACCCAAAAAACGGCAAAAAAAACCCAGAGGCAAAACCCTTTCCAATGGACGAAGAAGGCGATCCAGTGAATTTCTTCATGACCCTAGACAGGTGGCCGCAATCCCCCTCCCAACCCGACAACGACGACCCGTCAGAAACCTTCCTGCTTGGCTTCACAATCGTCAACATAGTCGGCTTGCAATACTACTCCGGCCGAATCAGCGGCCGCGAAATGGTCGGCCTCGTACGCGAGCCCTTAAACCCTCACGACCCAAACGCGATCAAGGTGCTCAACACGCGAACCATTCAGGTTGGCCACATCGAGCGCTCGGCGGCTAGGGTTTTCGCCCCTTTGATCGATCAGAATCTGATTTCTGTCGAGGGCATTGTGCCCAAAACCCCTGGTAGGGGTATACGCTACAAGATGCCTGTCCAGGTACTCGAATGATTTCAAATTTCTATTTGCGATTTCAAATTTAAAGAACTCGATGATATCGTGTCTTGCGAAAAACAAAGTTAGTGAAAGATACTCCTATATAATTATCTTTTTGGTAGTAGTTTTAGAATTTTATATTGACAAAATTAATTTCGTCTTTATACTTTTTATTTATAATGTTTTCGAATGTTCGCCTAGCGAACCTTTAAATGCTGCGTTCGTCCTTGCAGGTACATGTGTTTGCTCGGCGTGAGGCGTTTTCGGTTGTCCAATCTGCGATTTTGCAAGGTGGGTTACAGTTGATTTCAAACGAGGAGGCAGGGTTTGGGTTATCGGAGGCAGTGGTGGTGAAGGAGAGGAGGAGTGAGGATGGGAGGAGCTTGGATGATATATTCAAGCTTGTAGATGAGAATGTGAGTAGAAAAGGGGCAATGGAGGCAGTGGAGCCGCCGAGAGAGATTATAAAATCAAATCTTTTCGTGCACCAGAAGGAAGGTCTGGGTTGGTTGCTTCACAGGGAGAAGGGTTGCGAATTGCCGCCTTTTTGGGAGGAGAGAGGTGGGGGTTATGTCAATGTATTGACGAATTATGAGACCGATTCGCGACCACAACCGATACGGGGTGGGATATTCGCTGACGACATGGGATTGGGTAAGACTCTCACGTTGCTTTCTTTGATTGCTTTTGATAGGTATGGTAGTGGAAGTGTCATTCCGTCTTCAATTGATAGCGGTAGAGTAAATGTAGAACAATGTGAGGAAATAGATGAATGGAATGATGGGTTAGTTGTTTCGGGTAGTAAAAAGGCGAAGAGGGGGAGTAAAAGTTATACTAATTCGCGGAAGAAAAGGAAAACAGTAGGTGCCCATTTGGATAAAATGTTGGATGGAAAGACTCTGAGTGGATGTTCTGAGGCTTCAATTTCGAAAACGACTCTGATTGTGTGTCCTCCATCTGTATTTTCATCTTGGGTGACGCAGTTAGGGGAACACACTAGACCTGGAAGGTTGAAGGTGTACATGTATTATGGAGAGCGGACTTCCGACGAAGAGGAGCTTCAGAAGTATGATATAGTATTGACAACTTATAGCACGTTAGCTACTGAAGAAAATTGGCCAGATTCACCTATGAAGAAGATAGAGTGGTGGCGAATCATACTAGATGAGGCTCATGTGATTAAGAATGTCAATGCTCAGCAAACCCGTGCAGTCACTAGCTTGAATGCCAAGAGGAGGTGGGTTGTAACGGGGACACCTATACAAAATGGCTCAGTGGACTTATTCTCTCTCATGGCTTTTTTGAGGTTCGAGCCATTCTCAATTAAAAGCTATTGGAATAGCTTGGTGCAGAGGCCACTTGCTCAAGGAAATGAGAAAGGTCTCTTGCGGTTGCAAGTAAGCACATGCTACCCTTTGTTTATTCAGCCCATGAAGGAATACGGGTTTTTCTTGTAAGATTTATAATTTGTGCTTTTATCTTGTGTGTTTTTATTGATGACCATAGAACATGTCTTTCTGTTGTTAAGTTGATAATTTCTCCATTCTCCTGAGAGATAGATGATACACCAGACATACAAGTGCTTAATTTATTATCTTCCACAGTTGCTTCAATTACTAGGTTGCCCTTGTTCATTCAGAATAAAGTACAGTTGCTTATGTTTGGAAATTTTTGGTTCTTTTATCTGAGGCCTTGTACTTCATGTAACGTCCTCTTATTTGGACTATAACTAGGTTGCCTTGTTCCTTCAGAATAAAGTACAGTTGCTTATGTTTGGAAATTTTTGGTTCTTTTTTCACTTTATGGAGTTTGTGTGGTCTCTTTAATTTATGTTGTGGTCAGGTATTCTTCAGAACTTATTTCCTGAAGATTTCTTCTAAACAATCTTTCAACTTCTTTCGCCTCAAGAATTTTGTTTCTCTCTTACATATCTCTTGATGTAGGACAGAATTGGAGAGAAGTAAGAATGATCAAAGATAGAGAAAGTTTTGGACTGTGAACAGTGGACGTGAACAGTAGAAGGATAGAGAATTCTAGGCCTCACACCTAGACAACCTTAGGCATCACACCTAGGGTTTTCTTTAGCATCACACCAAAGAAGATGATTGCATCACACAATCGTAAGCATAAATCTGAAGGAGTTTTTTTTATATATAATCATTCATTCATAATTCACTCTTGAAGTACATCAATTTATAGACTCCTAAACATGTGTTAAATGCAAATGATTACTCCTATTCCCAAACACATTAACTACTCCTATTTCCAAGATGTATTAATACCAAAGACTATCCCATTCCCTAGATTGCTAGATAGGATGAATGTGTTATCTAATGAATGCATAATTGCATACATTAAATATGTGGTCAAACTACCCTACACCAAGAGTCACAAGGCATAAATACTCCAGCCAATGCCTCGTTAATATCCCAAGTAGGTCCATTTAGTGGCCAATGGACTACCCTTCCAGTCTATAAGCTCCATTAACTTCCAACCATATGAATTTTCCAAATTACCCGTGCCCTCTCGTATGACCCGCATCATTCTCCCTTGGTTGGAGAAAACTCGACCTCGAGTTTTGAAATGTTGAAGAATATGAACCCATAAGCTTTTCAATCGCGTCCATGGCTTCTTAAAATCTTCAAGTTGACCTCGCCTTCTTTTTCTGATTGGTTGTAACAAAGAAAGCAACAATATTTTCGGATTTCCAAAGCCTTATCTTTCAGGTATGACAAAGTCAAATGAAGTCAAAGGAAACTCTCCGAATTTACCCAAATCTTGGGGAGTAGACTTAGGCCCATTCATTCTAATTTCATCTGGCTCTATGTCATAAAGCTTCAGAGGCAGTTTGGTGCCCGCCGAAGATGCATTACTTTCTGAACCAGCAGTAGTTTGCTTCAGTTTGTTGGTCTAGAGAGCACAAGGAACATGAGATTCTGGGGTTGCAACTCTAGCCACTTCAGCAACAGTATTGGCAACCACCAAAGACTGTTTTGCCTCAGAATCTGTTGCTGGTTCCTCTAATTTAGCAGATTTCTCAGTGCAAGAACCGACATGTACATGTTCTGTAGTTTCAACACTAGCAACAGTATCAGAAACCTCTTGCAAGTCTTTTACTTCAAACATTGGAGCATTTTCAGCCTTAAAAATCTGATTTTCTTCCACTTCGGGCAGATTTGGGACGTAATCAGTTTCTTCTGACATCGATTCTGTAGAGCTTGTATCTTCAACAACTCCTTTTGGTTTTGGAGTCACTTGATGCGCATGCTCCACACTAGCTTGTTTGTGGTAGTTTTGTAATGGGCTTAACACGGGTGTCAAGTCTAGCACTGTTTAGACGTGAGCTTTCCACGACTCTATTACGAGTGTTAATGGCCTCCAGTCTTTGCATACACTCTTCATAAATGTTGCTGACAGGTCTGGAATTAACGCGCTGCTCACAAACCTTTAGATGACAATCCTTTACATGATAGTATAAAGGCATATACTTCTCTTGGAGCTTAGCTTTCATCGCTTGCCATGTGTTTATCGGTGGCAATTCCAATCTTCTAATATGACCTTCAAGACCACACCACCACATCTGTGCCAAGCCAACAAGTTTAATCTTTGCAAATCTTATTCTTCGATCATCTGTCATATTATAGTTTTCAAAGAAATCCTCCATTGATGCAAGCCAATTGGAGAACACCCTAGGATCATTCCTTCCAGCAAATCTGGAACTTCAATCTTGTGGCTAAAGGCATATTGTGGCACATAGGATCTCCCACTTTGATAGAACATAGTGGTGAAACCGTAAGCTCTGATACCAAACTGATGCAGGACAGAATTGGAGAGAAGTAAGAATGATCAAAGATAGAGAAAGGGATTGTTTTTTGGGACTGTTTTTTTTGGACTGTGAACAGTGGACGTGAAACAGTAGAAGGATAGAGAATTCTAGGCCTCACACCTAGACAACCTTAGGCATCACACCTAGGGTTTTCTTTAGCATCACACCAAAGAAGATGATTGCATCACACAATCGTAAGCATAAAGCTGTAGGAGTTTTTTTTTATATATAATCATTCATTCATAATTCACACTTTTGAAGTACATCAATTTATAGACTCCTAAACATGTGTTAAATGCAAATGACTACTCTTATTCCCAAACACATTAACTACTCCTATTTCCAAGATGTATTAATACCAAAGACTATGTGCTCATTAGTGAGATGCTTTGGACCATGAATGAAGGAAGCATGGTAATGAGCACAAAAATTAATATGGGTCTTTAGGCTTGCCCTCCCTGATGCCTTTCGGCTTTGATTTGAGGGTATGGTTCTGCAGCAAAACGTCCCTGTAGCTCCTCGGTTCTTGGAGGTAGGGGGGCCACTGTTTCAGTGGTACTTTGAGAGCAGCCACTTTGTGCATATTGCCAAAGGTTAGGTCTGTCTCCAATCATCCCCGCCCATACCCCCAATGGTTGCGGACTAGATGGGTTCTGTTATTGTTGTTGTTGTATTAATACCAAAGACTATCCCATTCCCTAGATTGATAGATAGGATGAATGTGTTATCTAATGAATGCATACATTAAATATGTGGTCAAACTACCCTACACCAAGAGTCACAAGGCATAAATACTCCAGCCAATGCCTTGTTAATATCCCAAGTATGTCCATTTAGTGGCCAATGGACTACCTTTCCAGTCCATAAGCCCCATTAATTTCCAACCATATGAATTTACCAAATTACCCGTGCCGTCTCGTATGACCCGCATCATTGTGCGTATCAGCTCATGCAAACTATCTTGCATGCATCCGTGAACGCTTAATGGAGACTTCACTGCCCCTCATTATTTGAGGATCAGATGGTTCCAATCATGTGGTTTTTGCAGTCTGTTCAGGCCTTTTGTGAGCCGAGCCTGCTTATTCTTGACATTGCCAAGTTGATGAGCGGTTATCGTTCTTGTGGAATATCTTTTAGCTGATATAGGACAGTTAAATGTGTAGATGTGGATGTATTTTCTGTTGATCCACTTTGGTTGCATGTGTGGAGGTGTCAATTTCCGAGAATTACTAGTCACATACCTACGTGTTTTTTTGTAATGTAGGTCTGTGTTCTCATAATTTCTTTCTGCATATTTAGTTCTCATGCAGCGAAATATTTTCTTGCAAAAATAAATTGTGCTTGTAACTTCTTTGTCATATGATGTATGGAGTATTTTGCAAGCTGAATCAGTCTGTATGAGAGAATAGCTTGTGTTTTTGGTGCCAAAAGATATTTTTTGATTTTTTTCTACTGTACACTATTGTAAAATAGTGAAATAGTCCACTGAGAACTTGCTTGCTAGAGCCAAGCCAGACAAAGGATGGAATAGTTAAGATGGTATGCATCAGGAGAGCTAATTATTCATTTACTCAAACTTATCTTGGAAAAGTAAAATCATTTGACCGTTATATTGGGATCAAGGCAGAAAAAAAATGAATTTTTGCGCTCAGGAAAGTAATTGTAGGTAAACCTTGTGCGACAGTTGTGTAATGGTGTGTGAGTGGAGTTGTACTTACGGGAACCTTATTATTGGTTCCAATGGTATTGACGAACTACTCTTGTTAATTTTCTTTCTGTTTCCTACTTTCCTTTGTTTAATTTATTTTTGACTTTCTATTTACCTAGTCTTTTGTTTCGACAATGCTTCTTATTCACTGTGTTTGTTATGTAATAGGTGCTAATGGCAACCATTTCTTTGAGGAGAACAAAAGAAAAGGGTTTAATTGGCTTGCCACCTAAAACCATCGAGACTTGTTTTGTGGAACTTTCTGCAGAAGAACGTGAGTTGTATGACAGGATGGAAAGTGAGGCAAAGAGTGTTGTCCGGAACTATATACACGCTGGTAGCGTGACTAGAAATTACTCTACTGTGCTTAGCATACTTTTACGGCTTCGCCAAATTTGTACAGATTTAGCCTTGTGCCCTTCAGATCTCAAAACATTGCTTCCATGTAACAACATCGAAGGTACTTCACCTGATTTCTTTTACATGAATTCATGTTTGCGCATTGGCATAATTTTTTGTAGGTATCCCATGAGTGCTCCCTTGATATGATCTTGAAGGTAGGTGTTTAAATATTGCATTATTATCTTAAATGTATATGAGAAGGGGGAGTTGTTCAACCGTCGCTACTTTAATCTTTCTATATCACAATAACCTTATGATCCTCTGCTTTTTGTTTATTTATTGTTTTTATGCTCTACCTCTTAACTCTTACTTGCCTCTTTTTTTTTTTCTTTTCAAAATTGTTTTTTGCCTGGCTTATACACTAGCCGTATGTCTCTCTTACTTACTTGGTACTCTTAGTTCCTCTTCATCTTTATATGCTATTTTTGTTCTAATCGCATAGGGGAATATTTTGCTTGAGTTCTTGTCTAGTTGTTTCGGTAACTGAATCACCCACCTATACCCTTTTTGTTCTTCCTTTTATACCTTGATTAGTTATGAATACTGTTTAATTGGAAGAGGAGGATATTATGTTACTACTCCATTTAATAGGATAGTGCATTCATAAGATTAAGTGCATGGGATCATGGACCTGGGTAGATGGAGGATTTATAGGCAGTTTATCTGTTTTTGATATAGAAGTTGTCGAGTTTCACTTGCTAAGAGTGGGACATAACATTTGGGCAAATTAAAGTAGGAAATGTACGAGACATGAAAAACTGGCCTCTTTGATCCTTCTAGAAAATCTTGGCGGTGTTAGTGTAGAACAAATTTCTTGATTAGTTTTTCCACTCAATACCGAAACTAATTTGACCTTACTATATGTTTTTTTTTTCAACTTGGAAAGATATCTTTCCGGCAAATTCAAACCAAATGTTCTCATAAACTTCCGTCAAGGAAATTTTGTCATCTTAGTCGGTCCACTTTCGTGGCGATTCAACGTTGTACTTACAAATCTTTATAAATACGCAGCAACTTCTGTGAGGTTATAACAGCCATTTTTACTTTTCGTTTTGTGTTTTTTTTGGTAAGTAAAGATTTTTATATACCATGAATGAAAAGAACAATATCAAAGGGGCATACCTGCGAAACAAGAATACAACCAACTAGAGCCAACACAAGGCTATAGACACAAACACCAATACAAAACTAACAAGAACAACCCAACAGACTAGGTTATATACATTTTAACACCAGAAAACTCAGGAATGAGAAAAGATGCTGACTGGTAAATGCCACTGAGAGCACAATGCCATATTACCCACTGATCTTTGAACATTTCTCCAAGAACTAATGCAAGCCCTGATATCTGTCCACACTTTGATCTCCAGCAAAGTCGAATCGAAGCTAAAGTTTTGGAAAATTCTCCTATTTCGTTCCAACCAAACATGGTAGATCAAGGCTGCCACCATAAGCTTAGCCACCATGCCAACAAACTTAGAGCCATGAGGGAGTTGTACCAACCAGCTAATAATCTGGGACAAGGTAGAAGAAGGGCAAGGAGTAGGACACTTACTCTGCAGCGCTGTCCACAACTGAATGGAATATGAACTGAATAAGAGGTGCTCATGAGTTTCTATGCTAGAATTGCAAAGAACACACTGAGCCTCAGAGACGACACCCCACTGCAACAACCTATCCTTGGTAGATAACCTCCCCAACACAGCTAACCACTGAATTATGGACCACCTTGGGACAGCATGTTTGAACCTTTTCGTTTTGTGTTGCAGCTTAGTTAGTTATGTTGCTTTGTTCAAACTTAACAGAACTGTCGTTTTTGGTCTTGCATTTGTGTGGTAGAATATGGGATTTTTGTTTCTGTGCAAGTGGAAGCACTTTGCCTTTTTTTATGATTCATTGTCTCACCCTTAGAATATAATAGTATTTTACTCAACTGCATTCTCCCTTTGATGTGGTATTGGCTACAAAGACATTCTATGTAATTCTTCTTTGTTTTATAACCATTAGTTTAGTTAAAAGGTGCAGCATACCTTTCTTACTATCTCAATCTACACCAATTTTGATCTACCAGTGCTCTTTGGTTCCAATTAGTATCGCCACTCTTTCTCAATGCCCATTGATATTGCACATGGTTTGACCATCTTCGTAAGTTTTCTGTCATTGTGTTTTCAGCGTCCACGTTTTCTTCCTCTTGTTTATCTTGTTAAATTCTACTCCATCTTGCATCTTCTTGTATTGCCAGAAATCTGAGTTTCACTTTTATCTCAATTGTTTGATGAGATATGTCTCTGTCTTTTAGTTTCGAATTAAGTTATATATCATCAAACATTCTAGCTCTTTAATTCAATTGAGGCATCCTCATTTAGTTTTGTGCACCACATCCTTCTCCCTCTCTGCCTTCCCTTACATGAATTGTTGAGCACCTAAAAGTCATGTTCCAAGGGAAGGTAGATATGAAGGTACTTTATCTTGAAAATTGCAATCACACTGTGCTTGAGTGACACTAAATGTCAATTCCCGATGTGATTACCTATTGCTCTTGCAGTTTTAATTAGGATAGTCACCTACTTGTGCATTTCTTGATCATTTCAATTCAGGCTCCTTTCTTTCCTTGTATCCAATGATGCATTTTGTGGGAAGCTCAAGTTGCATTGACCTCTTAAATTGATTGGGGAACCTCTTATATCTCTTTTGGGACCACTAAATGAAATTTGTAATCAATTTATAGATCAACTCTGCTTATATTCTATGGTTGCTCTGAGTTCACGTGCCACTGTCCGGTTGCCAGAGGTAAGTCCCTATGCCAAGGGCAACTACACTACATGTTGAGGGAGTTTAAGTGAACCCCTTGGGCACCAAAAATGCACTAAAGTTTTGCAATTTTTTACATATAATTTGATTTTTCTTTAATATTGTCGGCGCTAAATTCTTCCTAGGTAGCCAAAAAGTACATGAGAATTTACTCATATTTGCGAGTAAGTATATAATATAGCTCAACAAACCAAAATAAACTGGCGTCAATAAATTTTCGACCAAAATAAGTATGTTTATTAGATTGCATAGCTTTGTATGTAGAAATTTTCTTTTCGTTTTTTTCATCGCTGAACGAAAAATCCTGGAGCATAGCGTGCTGTTCAATGGGTCTTGGATTCAGCGGAGGCATCTTACTTGGCCTCTACATTTCATCTTCAATCTGTTTAGATGGGTTTTCTGTTTGAAACCTTAACTTTTGCTTCACAATCCTGGTTCCACTAGGAGATATCTATCAGCTTATGCATGCTTCTGTTTCACCTGTATTGAATTTTGTTTAGATTGTTTCTCTTAGCGTATTCAACCTAAAATCAATTGGCAATGAGTTGAGAGACTGCCAAGTTCAAAAACTAGTTTTGAATGGAATAATCCATGTGGACAAGTGTTAACCATCCCCAGCACATGTGACTCTTAACTTGCTCATGGAGAGGTAAATAAAAGATCAATTACATAAAGATCACGAAGAAACAGGGTGCACATAAGGCACAAACAACGGGGCAATCAATTGAGTCTTGTTCAAAAGACTCTGACATTATGTTAAAACATCCAACTTAAAACCAATTGTTTATGAGGTAATAATTAATATGGGACAGGCTCTAATAGTTTCATTAAAAGTAATTTTTCTCCCTCAGTTTCCCTGAATTAACTTATCCCTGGTACCAAGTTGTGCTCGTAAATGTATTGATCTAGACCTACTTTGGGTGCATAACCATTTATTAGTAATTATATTTGCTTCGAACAAAATTTATTCTTATTCCTGTAGTCCCCACTCGGAAAACATAAAAGGTATTTAATATTATATTGTAATGTCTGAAACCTCTCTGGTTTATATTTTTTAATCTTTTGCTTTTTTTTTCATTGCCTGCTGCCCTCCACATGATTTCTTCTGTTGTGTACAAATTCTCTCTCCTCTTATCATGGTGTAGACAGATTTCATCCCTTCCATTTGTCGATTTTTCTATAAGTATCCTTTCTTCATAATCTCTCTCCTGTCAACCTCGATACCTATACCCATTATGCAGTAACCCTTGCTTCTGTTTGTTGCATCCGGGCACTGATGTGAAGTTTTATTTCAAGGAACGACATAGCTGTCCCCTTCCATGTTTTATAGAATGTGTTGCTTAAGGCGACTATCCAGGCATCTGCTTAGATACTCTTTTGGCTTTGTAGCGCAAATGGTTAACGACGACTGCTAATTAGTTTTTGTAATACTCCTCGTCATTTTTTGGACTAAAGTTATGACTGAACAAGTTATAAAATTTGGAGAAAATGTGGAATTGTTGAGAATCATTCAAACACGTAGGAATAACGTAAGATTTGTTTCATTTGCTGAAAGATTGGAAAATTTTCTTTTGCCAAACCAAACGAAAAGGAAGAGAAAGACTTGATAAGGGTTGTAAGATCATCTCCAACCGAGCTCCATATCTCCATATTTTGAAGATGGAGATGAAATGGACTCCAACCAAGCTCCATTTTAGCTCCTAAATGGAGACCAACACAAAAATGGAGACCGATCTCCATTTCTACTTTTCACTATTCATCTTTTCCAAAACTCCATTTTACCTATTTTATCTTTTGATGTTGAATTCTAATACCATCAATATCCCTTTCACTATTTGTTGGTTTATGTAAAATATGGATAACTTTCATATTATATTTCAGATATTCTTAAAACTGTTTCGATTTAAAATATATATCGAAAATACATTTAAAATGAGACTAATTTTGATTATGTTTCCAACACTAATAAATAAATAAAAACTCACCATTCTTTCATTGCATTGTGTACTGGCTTTGAAATGTTGAGTGGTAAAACTCTTCTAACGTACTTTTTGGTCAAAAAAGTGTACCTTCGGTCTCCAAAATGGAGACTTGGGTTGGAGATGCCCTAAAGGGTTCAAATATACTCATGCAAGACAGGGCAATATGTTTACTGATGGCATTGATTTGGTTTAAAAAGTGTACTTCGGTCTCCATAATGGAGACTTGGGTTGGAGATGCTCTAAAGGGTTAAAATATACTCACGTAAGATGGGGCAATATGTTACTGAATCATTCAAGTCTCTTCTAATCAAAGAGCTACTATCAATTACTCCCTCCGTCCCATTTTCGTAGTCCCACTTGGGGATTCCAACTTTTTAAGGGGACACAATGATTACACCAAACAAGTGTTCAATTTTCCACTTATGCCCTCTCAAAAAGGTGATTTGATTGATGAAGTAGTAGTACTTTAATTCAAACAAAAGGGTAATAATGTAAATTTATTAACTTTCTATTGCTTATTTTGGAAAGTGGACTAACATTTTGGGATGTCCCAAAAAGGAATACTGGACTATAAAAATGGGACGGAGGGAGTAAGTTTTTAAATGTCAACTAGGTTTGAGCATTTGCTCTCTTACTCCAAAGCAGTTCGTTGTGGAAAATTATTTGCATCTGTTAACCTTGTGTAGGCAGTTCTGCATTGTTCTGGATCTGGTAATAATGTTTATAGATTTTCTCATAGTCCTTGAACAGTTTGGTTATCCTTGTGTAGGTGCACTAGTGCACCTATTCCAGACCACCATAATTTAACGAGTCGACCACTATCAAATTTCAGCCTCTACATGCATGTCTGTTCATTTGTGTGGAAAATATTTCTCGGTCTTTATCTATTGATGATGCCAAATAAATCTAAAATGCTGATAAAGTTGTTACCTACGCTCGTTGCTTTCTTATTATACTTTCTTTTGATGTTTAAAGTTTTAATCAGGTCATGGAAAAAAGCTCCTAAAATAGTTCCAGTTTTCTTGAATTGTTCCTTTTCGTTAGTATGTAACTATATTGATCATCCATTGAATCTGGCAGATGTATCCAACAACCCAGAATTGCTGACAAAGCTGGTTTCATTGCTCCAAGATGGAGAGGACTTAGACTGCCCAATTTGTATTGCTCCGCCTACTGATATAGTTATCACATGTTGTGCTCACATCTTTTGTCGATCCTGCATCTTAAAAACCCTCAAACGGACAAAACCTTGCTGCCCCTTATGCCGCCATCCATTGTCAGAGTCCGACCTTTTCTCCTCCCCACCGGAACCCTCTGACACAGACACTTCCAAAATCTCCGAATCTATTACATCTTCCAAAGTGTCTGCTCTCTTGAAACTTCTATCAGCATCAAGGGATGAGAACCCAAGTACAAAATCAGTTGTTTTCTCACAATTCCGGAAGATGTTGATTTTGCTTGAAGAACCGCTAAAAGCGGCTGGGTTCAAAATTCTGCGCTTAGATGGGTCAATGAATGCAAAAAGAAGAGCTCAAGCAATCCAAGAATTCGGACTCCTTGCGCCAGACGGACCCACTGTTTTACTTGCCAGCCTGAAAGCTTCAGGGGTTGGTATAAATCTTACTGCTGCTTCTAGGGTGTACCTGTTGGAACCATGGTGGAACCCTGCCGTTGAGGAGCAGGCTATGGATCGGGTCCACAGGATTGGACAGAAAGAGGATGTTAAGATTGTGAGGATGATTGCTCGAAATAGTATTGAAGAGAGGATATTGGAGTTGCAGGAGAAAAAAAAGAAACTTGCTAGAGAAGCTTTCGGTAGGAAGGGCCCGAAGGATAGGAGGGATGTTGGTGTAGGTGATCTCCGGACCCTAATGTCCTTGTGAGTTACTCGCACTCTTGCACAAAATACTTCTAAACTTGCATGTTATGCTCGCATTTTGTAATTTTTGTCTAGGTTATAATCTGCGCGAAGCTTTTGTACCTTTCTGGTGGTATATAGGGGTTCACATCAAGCGATGCATACAAAATGTGGCATATATAAGATGACCTCTTTTGAACTTTCTGCCTTACGCTTTATCATCGATGGGAAAGAAAGAATTTCAGAAAAGGAATTTGAAGTACTTCGTTATTTGTGCGATAGGAATTTCAAAGAATTATTTTTGCCTTCGCATTTCTGTTACGAAACTGGTTGCGTGAGAAATGATTATTTAAAATGGAAACTAGGAAGTATATTTATACGGTAAATAGTGGTTTTCAGGCTCTTTTTTAGTTTTTGTTTGCTCTCTTGAAGACTTCTGAAGGAAGTGCTTGTTGGTTGCAGTAAGTTGAATAGAAGCTTATAGCCTTGCTTTCTGTTGTCATGCGTGAAAGGCTTCTCTGATAAATTTTTTGACTTGTTCTTGGTAATTGGATCTCACGCAGCCAAGACTTCACCACAAAAGGCATTGCCCTGACAGGATGAAGCATAAACCATTCATCTTTATAATGTTACAGGAACTTTCAAGTTTTGCTTAAGTTTCTGTGGCTCCACACATGTAAGTGTGCGGGATAGGGGTCAAATCCTCTTTTTCTTTAGTTTCTTTCTAACAAACATGTAAACAGAGAAGTTAAATCGTTGCCAATATACTTTCCTTTTATGTTGTGTGGTCGGAGAACTACATTCGCACAAACATGGGAAGCGGACACATGATTTTCCGGAAAAACTAGGACGTGCACACCTTGAGGATATGTTAAATATAAAAGTAGATAATCTATCTATGAGCCCGAGTTTCCAGACAAATCACACCTCTGCTCGGGTCGAGGCTGCCATTATATTTACATACAAATTTAATATACTCCCTCCGTCCCATAAAGATGGTCTAGTATTCTATTTTGGCATGTTCTTGGGGGTGGCTTTAGGGTTGTTCATCGGGTAGCCTCTGGGCAGAGGGGTGTTTTTTGTGGTTGGAGAAATGTTCAGGGTGTTCGGCCGATGAAAGCGTTTGATGATGTTGATTCACGACTGGAATAAGACAGGTGTATTTATTTGGAATCAGCATGTGATCGGGGTCTGGACTATTGCATTGGAAAGGACAGGTGATGGTTATGAATGTGTTAGCGAGTGTAGCAGTTATTTGAGGGCTTTTAAAACAGCTTATTGGTGATATTGTCTGGGCTTTAATAGTTTTTTATGTTTTTAGGTGTCTTGCTTGGTTTTTGTTCCTCTAGCGTTGGCATCTTGTCAACTCTTTTCCCTTCTGGTTTGTTTGTTTTATGCTTTTAATTTATAAACTGTGAGGCTGAGAGCTAGGTTGAGTTTTAGCGTGCAGCAGCACTAGGAGAGTTCATGTACTCTTCGAAGCTCTCTCAATGCTTTTCTTTTCCTATGTTGATTTCTTTCTTTGCCATTTATGCTGATAAAAATGTTTGCCAATAAAAAAGAGAAGACATCCATACAGTCCAAGGACTGAGGTGGCGAACATAGTTTTGCTTGAAATTTCCTGCTATCTTGATAAAAGAGTTCTGGACTTTTGGGTTTTGATGTCCTTTGGTAATGAGCGCCCTGGTTTTATAATCTTGTATACAACTTGTTAATAATGTATACAATTGAAGTGTTCTATTGCTATTTGTCTTGAATCTGAAGTGAATTGTTTGTTTGACATTAATTGGAGTCTGCTAGTTAGTTTCAGTTTATTCGTTCTAGTGATAAACTACACTCTGGTAGCTGTGTTTTCATGTTGTATGCATGGGAACTGAGTTATTGATGAGATAAGATTGTCAATTGTGCATGTTGTGGATTTATGTTTGAGATATGTATAGCCACCCTATGCGTGGATTTATGTTCACAGCTGGTTTTCATTGTAAGCAAGGATTTTAGATCGAGCATTACTGGACTCATTATTGCATTTGACCATGTGGGATGCTAATAACTACAGGCAAATGAGTGGGACGAACTAATTACCTGTTACGGGAATTGAATTGTCTTAGACACAATACCTGTAGTTGTCCAGTGCAATTCCAAAGTTCCAATCACTTTGTGCAAAGGCATTAGTTATATTAACATCTGGTCGATAAGTTGTCATTCCTCGTCTTTTCTGCCAATTACTCATTGATTGTTAGTTTCTTGTCAACTACTCTTTGTTCCACCTTATTATCTTCTAGAATTTGTAAGGACCCCAACCGCACCTGTTGGGGTGTTGATTCTTACATCAGATGTTTGTATGGGAGATCACGGGTTTAAAGGGGAGCAATAATTTTTTGTTTTGGGTGGAGCTTGCAACAACCCTACCCCGTTTGGTGTTTCAATTCCCTCCTCGGGAGCATGCAGGTGGGATTCTGGGTATATATGTAGGATCGACAAAGCCGATTATCTTCCCCATGTTTAAATTTTTGGGTGAGCCTCAACAGTTGTACTCCTTAGTGCAACAATTTATAGGATGAGGAAATGAAAGACTTTTCCCATAGTGACGTTTGGATAGTAGTTTGTCGCTTGATTTGTGCAGTCAAATAATCATCCTAATGGCTCTCCTGACTACTGAACTACAAGGTCCGGCCAGTTGCCTGGGTCAGATATTTGGCATGGATTATCTTGAGACATTCTCCCTAGTCTCTAGGTTGAACTGGGTTAGGTTTTCCTACGTGGTGATATGTGTTTGGTGTTGGCCTTAGTACCTGCTTGTTATCAAACCGCTATTTTTCTAGACGTAGTCTAAAAGATGTGTCTATGGGGCAACCTCTTTCTCCGGGCAGGAGTCGCAAGAGGTTTGCAGGTTAAATAAAGCAATCTTATGCCATGGTTTGATATGCAAATTGTGAATGTCTACTTTTGTCCTCTCAAGTCTCGAAAGGCTTTGTGAGTTTGAAATTGCTCTCTGCGTACGAGCCAGGGGTTGGAAGTTCTTTTGCATGTAGGTTTTAATGTGGCTTAGAGAAGCTCAATGTTATAACCACACAAATTATTTCCTTAAAAATGATGTCAAAGAAAAGGTCATTCTTAGGTCTGCTCTTGAGGGACAGAGGGGGTGCTGTGCGGCACCCGGCGCGGCCGCGCCGTTGTCGGTCCGCTCTTTGAGAACTTGAGTTTATATAGCAGCATCTTGAGAGATTGTTTTCTTCTTCTTTTTCTGTGTCCCATCTTTTGTTGATTCTGTTTCAACAATGCTTTGCACATATCTGAACCTTCTATTATGCAAGTTTGGGGAAGTCAAAAAAGCAATGATGTGTTGAGCATTGCTACGACCCTTAATTTTAGCCATTATTGAATTTCAGTGCTGTTTTCATTCGTTTTGTAACATCTATCAACGGTTGTGGAGCATTCCACATCAAATGGTAAAAGTAGATGGTCACAACTCAAGCGTTAGTCCGGTTGGTTGATGAGTTTGTTTCCCGCATAATTGATCAGGGTTCGATTCTTGATGTCAAGCCACAAAAAAATAATCTTTTGTGAATCCCCTAGTTCGGCTTGGAGACTGGCCGGGAGGGGAATAGCCGAGGTGAGCGTAAGCTGGTTCGGACACTCTTAACCATTGAACCCAGAAAAAGTGAGAGATGTTCATAAGGGAGGGTCAATACTCAATAGTGTTATAAGGAGTTTTATGCTTTGTTTTGGAACCAGCATATAGATCAAGAGTGCCGGCATGAAATCCGGACCGTTGGTTGCCGAGATCGACGGTTGAGAAATGGAGGGTAGAAGATGGGGGCACGGAAAGGGGACAGAGGATCTTCAAACCTTTGTTTGGGATCTCGAATTTATCACACAAAAAAGAAAGAAATCGAAAGTAATTGTAGATCAAGAATGCCGGCAGGAAATCCGGACCGTTAGTTGCCGAGATCGATGGTTGAGAAATGGGGATAGAGGAGGGGGGCACGGAAAGGGGGCAGAAGATCTTCAAACCTTTGTTTTGGGTCTCGAATTTATCACAAAAAAATAGAAAGAAATCGAAAGTAATTGTAGCCAGGGCCAAAGTGTTTTTACATGGGTAACTGAACCAGAAAAAATTAAACTTTTGTACCCACTTTATTCTCAGAATCACATTTATCTAAACCTAAACACTAAGGAAAGAAATAATGCTGTTTCTTTTCCTTTATTGTTTTCTTATCTTTTTCCTCTTCCAAACATGACCTTTGCTTAGACCAAGATCTAATCCTCATGTATTATGTGCCTCATTCATCAGAACTTTTATTTTACTTTTAATAAAGAGGCATCCAGCTTAATGACCTACAAATAATTCTGAACAACAATTCCACCGTCTACGAGTTATATCAGTTATATTATACTCCCTCCGTCCCCAAATTTTGGTCCTTTTTGGAAGTTCGTGTCATTTTTCAATTGATTATATCTTGTACTTTACATTGTTTTACGTGATTTTGAAAAAAATGTCTTATAGAACTAATTGAGATCTATCAAACAAGATTCATATTGACTATAAAATTCATTACCGATTTAAAGTGATAAGTAGTTTTTTTTCCAGTTAGAATAGAACTGAGACCAAAATTTGGGGACGGAAGGAGTATTATTACAAGGTTTGTTCAGTAACTAAATTTGTTACGGAATCAAATTACTCTATCTTTTGCATTAATACCTGAGTTACGGTCTCACGAAAACCCAAAACCATTTATGGCTCATTTGACTTCAGTTGGTTTTTCTCTCTAAGTTGACTTTGGTTCCTCAATTTTTACTTCATAATTTCTACAAAATTTCTGTTCTCTTCAAGACTCAGGATGAAATTGACGAATTCAAATTATTGAGAAGCAGTTGAAAGTTGGAATGTTGACCGAATTCCCAAAACCATTGATATTGGAACAGATATGCATGAACACTCGGATAGAAAAGTTGACTTTTTCAATTCCTCCAAGCAGAAAACCACAAAGGAGAAATTGACTACCCAATTTTAGGGGTAAGTTTGGTTGCAGAGTTTCAGAAGTTTTCTCGGCTTTTGAATTGGTAGATAAGCACAAAAGGTAGTAAAAGTCAAGGCATGCCATAGGCCCATCTCCAACTCCACGTAGCTAAGCTAACTCCCAGCCCTAGAGACCTACTCCTTTTTTTGACAAAATACTTCTGTATGTAGGAGAGTATCTACGAGGGTTCCTTACTTTGTTACACTGCGGAACTCTCTTCTCCCGGTTCCATTTCGATGATCTGAACTGTTCAATGTTTTATGAAAAATTACTTGGATCGAGCCATTCCCGGATATTTTATTGTTGATTCCTCACGGGAACGCTAAATAAACATATTTTAAACACATTGAACGGTTCGGATCATCAAAATATGACCGGGAGAAGGGAGGTTCGCACCGTAGCAAAGTATCCTTTATGTATTGTATTGGGCTCAAATATTTACAACTACTCCTTCCGTCCCCAAATAAAAGTAGAGTATTCCATTTTTTGTTGTCCATTAATAAGGGTGTGTTTTGAAAAGTTAATGGGTAAAAAATTTGTACAATTATTATTTTACCCTTTCGAAAAGTTATTGGGTAAAAGTGGAGGTAAAAGTTAACGTGAGATATGTAAAGTACATGTAGAAGTTGATGTGAAGGTGTAATGATAGTATTTCTTTAATAAGTTGTATTTATGAAGCAACACATTTAAAAATGGACAAATGGAGTACTACTCCATAATTTTAATAAATACTTCTTCCGTCTCGTATTATTTTTCTTTTAAAAATGGTCACTTTTGAATTTAAGAAAAAAACACACTTATGCACATATTTTTTTGTATCTTCTCTACACCAATTAAAAGATTCAATTTACTTGTAATTCTTTAAATCCCAAATTTTGACATCATTTGTTACCAAAAAAAGAAAGAAAGAAAGAAGACAAACAATATAGGACTCACGAGGAGAATATCTCTAGCAATCAACAGGCGAGTCACTACATTTTAAATTCACAATTAACTTTGACCATCCAAAATATAACAATAGATTTGACTTTTTGAGGTTACAAATTTGGGCCAAAAATTCTAAAACCATACATATATACCCACAAAACAATTACACGCACTTGCGCTTAAGGTTAAGGCTAGGTAGGATGAATGTTGGGGAAGGAAAAAGTCATAAGAGCATGTGGAAGAATATATATATATATATATATATATATATATAGTCATGATCCTATAAGGGATCCCTCAACTCCCTTTAGTTGCAAACCTCCATTTTTCGGACCAAATTTCGACAATCCGAACCGTTAGATGTGTTTAAAAGGTGTTTTTAAGGGTTCCTACAAGAATTTGGCAAAAACAAATACCCGGAAGGGCTTGATCGGAGCAGTTTTTCATAAAAATGCTATAAATGCAGTTTTATGATATACTGCTCCGATCAAGCCC
>JAXBDA010002012.1:0-47330 GCA_036023075.1 Gaultheria prostrata | reverse complement strand
ACCCTGAAATTGCAATTTCCGTTATCTTTAACCTAACGGCCGTTATCAATTGTACTCAAATCGACCAAAATTGAAACTACAGGGTTCGTTAGAGTGAAATTGAAACTAGAGGGACGAAATCGAGACTTGGGTGAAACTAGAGGGACCATTTCGATAAATTTCCCAATAATTATTGACTGAACTTAGAGGCAAAACAGAAAAGACAATACAAAATTTTCATACCCCTTAAAAATCCATTTCCCCAAAAGGGGCAAGCAAATTGGGATGGAGGGAGTATTTCTTTGCATGAGCAAATAGAAAAATAACTTGCATATATATCTAATTTTTTACCCCAGTAACCTAAAATTCTGGCTCCGCCCGTGGAGCTTTGCTCTGGCTTTTAATAAGGCCCTGCTAGGAGACGGTGAAATTGGTCCCTCAGGATTAATCATGGTATGTGCACTTGGCCCGAACACTTGGTTATTTAAAAAGATTTGAAGAAGTGAAGAGCTGATTGGAGATGCTCTTTTTTTTCCCATTAGACGATAGGATGATAGGATGTTAGTTTAGTTAGATTATTATAAATAGCATTGATGTTGTTCCACCATCACCTCAAACCCAGAACTTTTCAACATTTAAGTACTGCTGCATAATCAACTAAGCTAGAAGCCTTGGTCAGAGACGCTCGTAAACAAGCCTAGTTCTATCCTGATGCTAGAGGCCAGCCCGCAACTACTTCAAATTAATGTGGTTTTGAACTATGGCAAAAAGCTTGGTAGAGTATTATTTAAGGAGTTTAGTAGTACATTAGTAGAGTATTATTTAAGGAGATTAGTTGTTAGTCCTATTTATGGAGGCAGACGTGATTTCCATATGTGGCAACAATTCATTTGACTATGCTATTGCTTGCATATTATGGCATACTACAAACAGACTATAGACATCAATTTCCCTGACAGATACACATCCTCTCACAAGTTCACAACAAAGAAATGAGGACATTTTGGTACATTCATGAGTTTTTTTTTTTTGAAATTCAAAAAGGGTGGGAGGGGGCAACCAGCGTAGCCTCCTCCCTTAGGCGTGATCACAGGGGCTCCCGACCCGCCAGTGGAATGTCCGGTTCGAGTTATAGCTACTGTCCGTGATAACAGACCGTCCACGGCACCACCTAGGTACAAATGGGCATAAGTGTGTGCCCCCGCAATCCCTTGCCACCGGAAAAACTCGAAGCCGAGTCTCTCCTGAGAATATGAGGCACCCTACCCACCAGGCTGTCACCATCGGTGGTGTACATTCATGAGTTTAATTAACTTTATTTTCAGTTGAAAAAAGTCAGCTGTTGCGTGTTCATACCGATACTACAGACATATTTGATTTACTTATAGCCTCTGATTTTATATTTTTCGTCATGAATAACCTCTGAGTTCCATTTCAAGCTATTGTTCTATAATATATTTGATTAATTTTGTATTATTATTTGTTCTTGTGATTAATGATTAGGATAAAAAGCTACCAAAACAGATTTTACGGACCAGGGGGCCATGTTGTGCCTAGGCACAACAAGCTGATCTGTCTTCCTTTCGTGTCGTCCTGAACTCAAAAAGATAATTCGAACCATTTAAAGATAATTAAAATAAATAAATTTGGGTATAGTCGTGCCCATGCCATGCCATGCCTGTCTAGAATCGTGTCATGCCGTGCCTGGTCCACTTCTGTGTTGTGCCCGTCTAAGACTGTGTTGTGTCCGGCCCCTCTAAAATTGTGTCGTACTATACCCATGTCAGCCTGTCCCATTTGACACCTCTAATATGAAGGTATGGTTGGAGATGCTCTAAATGATGCATAAGTTTTAACATTATGATCCAATATTCATAAAATTAGTACCATAAAAAGATCTTAACTAAGTATATAATTAAAATAAGACTAATCTTGAATTTATTTGGTGAAATATTTCAAGTTTTGGAGGGGAAATGAGGAATGATTGAGGTTTGAATACATTTTTTGAAAAATGAAGATAGACATAGAGAATGTGGTTGGAGAATGAGAATGAGTGAGTAGTAATATTCTTCAAATTCACTTTTTAAATATAATGATATTTTGATCCTTCAAAATAAAGAATTGGGTTGGAGATGCTCTGATGGGTAATTTTTGCATAAATTATGACTCCATTATGGATATTGATCGAGAATGTATTGATAGCGTACAGATTGGTGTGTTGGTGTGTTTGCAGGCTCGATCCTAGGGCAAGGCCCAAGAGGCCCGAGCCCTGGGGCCTCAGATTTTGGGTAAAAAAAGGGCATTGATCAGGAATAGTTGCTTGAATCCGCAACATATATAGATATGCTCTACTTGGTCCAACAGTAAAGTGAATATATTCCACCCTTTTTGTTTGACTTCGAATAATGTCCTGGCATTTTCTTTTTGAGTGTTTATTTGTCAAAAAAATTCTACCACGGGAATTTGAAGCTACCATATATTGAACATGTGTCAATCACAACCAAATGAGACTTCTATACCGCTAGAACCAAAGCATGTTTATTGTTCAACATGGACTAAAATCATTATATGGATAAATTATTCAACTATAGTTGTTTAAATGTAAATACATATAGGGCACCACTTGATGATTGGTACTAGCGCATCCAAATACCTTGGACTGGCGGCCCTACGTGTGTGACCCACTTTGGAGTCTCACACAAATCATCTAAGCCGTTCATTAGTTTCAAAATATTTTTTCGAGTGGGCATGGAAAAAGTCATCTCAATTAGATAAATGTATGTGCTTAATCTATTCTTTAATTTATAATTCAGAATCTTAAATTCTAAATATGAAAAATTGAAAGATTGGATCAAACACCTGAATTTATCCGATTGAGCTGATGTTTTACTAGGGCCACTCAAAAAGCTGCTGTAAAAGTAACATACGGCTCAAATTATTTATGTGAGATCCCTTAGTGGGCGCCACATGTCGATTCACCTGTACCAATAGTATTATTGTTTCTGTATATTTTGGTTCCATCTTCTAGAACAGAAAAAGGACCTCATTGAGTCAAGTGGTTTCAAGTCTAATCTAGAGGCTAGAGGATCCATCCGTTCAGATTTTAATAAATCGAGCAAATCTAGAAAATTAATGGAGAACTGGTCATTTAGGTAAAATACAATAAATTTCCAGCTGCTTATTGTTAAGGACTAAGGAGTACTCCGTATTAATTTTGTGGTTTTTAATGAAGACTAAAGGCCCAAAAAAAAAAAGAGCTGGGGAGTTATCAATATCTCGTACCGGTTAGCGTACCGTTTTCTCTATTGAGACGGTACATACTAGTACCGAATCGTATCTCGGGTACCTTTTCGGATTTATCACAATATACGTATTTAAATAAATTTAATATAGTTATATATATTGCAAAACTTAAAATGGAGAAATAAAATAAATTTTACCATTTTGATACATCTTAATACTAGTTCTAATAACAAACTAACATGATTAATATAAACTGAACTCCAAATTTGGGTAAAATAACTTAAAATTCATGTCGTTTCATCAAAAGAAAAAAAATACATTAGTTTTGTATACCGGCCGAGATCCCCATACATGCCAGTACAAAGCTGATACACCCGTTATCAACCGGTATTGGCCGACACGGAACACCAAGGTATGCATATCATTTTATGTCCGGTACGGACTGCTACGGGACGAGATTTATAACACTGGGTTGAACAATTATTATTTTTATTTCTTTAGTCATCTTCTAAGGATATGTATGTACTTATTTCAGCGATTTTATGTCATTTAAGGGCTTCTCCTTGACCTATCGTAAACCTGTTTCGGGTAAGGGCCCATGGTTATATGGTAATGGTATTTGCCCGGTACAGAAGTATGGGAACCCCGCGAACACTTTTATAAATTGCGTTCCAAGTTAGAGACAGGCAAGTACCAGCAAGAATCGAACACATAAGACTTCCAAAATGTGTGAGTGAGTTTTTTTTTTTGGATAATTAGGTGTCCGGTTTGTTTGCGTGTACTTTGACTAATTTTGAAGGATCAATTCAAACGTCTACTAATCGGGGGTTTCTTTAAAGGCAGAGGAACGCTCTATATGGATTGGTCCCAAACTGTTTGATAGCACTTAAGAGGTGTCGACCTGATATCTTAGGAGGGAGCAAAACCCTTAAGTCCAAATTTTAACCACTTTTTTTTTTTTTTTTGAAAAGAAAATCTTATAAGCCAACTCCTTTTAAGGTTTTCCAAAAGTGGTAGTTGATCTCGAACATCGGTATTCAACAAATGGCTTTTAATCTAAATCGCCTGATCTCTAAATTTATTTTTTAAAGCAAGCTTCATGTTGCAAATAATCCAAATCGCTTTGTTTGATCTCGAAATTCAATTCAAGAGGAAGCTTTATTTAACAATTGCATGTGACTCGACGTATTCTCAACCAACCACTGAGGTGCTAGTTTAGTTGGCCAAAATGAGTGGGATAAGATTCCCCCCTCCCTCACTGTGCATGGACCCCAGGTTCGAATCTCTCTCATGCCATTGTTGGGACTTGTGTGTGTAGTGGGCTGAAAAATAACGTTCATAGAGGTCAAGATTGGTCCGAACAAGAATCCCATACACAGAGTAGAACCAAGCCCGCCTCTTGATATGAAGTGGGCCGAGTCATCATCTGAGCCCAATAAAGCCGTACGAAGATAGTACGATCCGGCAAGAGTCGGCATCTCGGCCGAGTCAAGACTGATTCGACCGAGCCAACAAGGAATACAAAAAGTGGTTAATCGGACACGTTATGAGTGATGTCATCCGAGGCGGTTACTGCTCGTGTCTGGCTCGTGACAAGGCATGTGCATGTAACAGCTCACCTTACGTGATAGTGACGGCATCCAAGCCATCCTAATGCGTGTCAGATAGAGATTGGAGGCATTCTCATGCAATGATAACGGATTTGAGCCCATGACGTACTATTACGTCATCCGAGCCAAAATTGACTGATCTACCCTTGAGCTTGGAGCCCAATTCAAGGTGACCTATATAAGCAAAGAGAAGGAATCCTAGAAGGTACACTATTCACTCTTACTCAACTCAATACTTTGCAAGTGGTGGCTAGCTCATGTGGTAGAGCTCTTGGATGCTCGACACTACATCTCGGGATCAAATTTCACTCCCCCTTCCTCCATGTAATAGAGTGGGAATGACGAATGATAAAAAAACAAAAAAAAAAACTCAATACTTTGCTCTTTGGTACTTCTCTCTTTCAGTTTCTCACTAGACCGTCGGAGTACTTTCCCTGGCCATATTCCGACCAAGTTGGGTGCTAACGACTTGCGTTACATGTGCAGAAGTATCAATCGAACCTAGTATTCTTTTACGGTGGAAAAAACCGGACACCACAGTGTGAATTTGTAGGGAGGGCCTTTGGTCAACTAGTTGCCTAAGTGGTGCTGTGGTGACGGCCTGTCTAATTCGGTCAGTAGCTATGGCTCAACCGGACATTCGGGAACCCTTATGATCGCGCCCATGGCTGGTTGCTATAACGGTAGCCTCTTCCCACCCTTTTCCCAGTTCAAAAAAAAAAAAAAACGTATTCTCAACCAATCGAAAATCAACCATTGTTACTATTGAACATGACCAAACTTTTTCCAATATTCGTTTGACTAACTCCAGTAAATATGTTTTGAAAAAAATAAAGTAACTTATAACCAATGAAACCAAACATATATAGTTCAATAAGTTTAGGTAGTTAAATTGATCATGAAACAGAACAAACAATAAAGAAAATTAAAGATCACCTATTTAAGATATCCAAGAAAGTGCATGCCTGCCCCATTACAATGAATATTGGCTCAAGCGGGAATATTGGGGAGGGTAATGTTTTTGTTGGTTTCTTGCCAACTTTTTTAGGTTTTTCGTTCTCTTCTTTCTCTCATAATGTTTTATTGTTATCAATGAAATGTTACATTATTTGCTGATCCAAAAAAATAAAAAATCTCCTTCTTTTTTCTCTAATCACTCCAACTGAAATTCCCTTTATGCCAGAATTTCTTGCACTTCTGTTTGCCACCTATGAAAATAGAGTTAATTTTTTAAAAATTGAGAGATGCTTTGCAATTTGTAACCTCTTAATTTGACCCAAAAAAATCCCACAGGAATGATAATATTAAGCAAGACATACAAATGATTCATTTGCAAACATAGGACTCTCATATTTTTTGGGCCCACTATGTGGCGGTGAGATTGGTCTCTTGGACTGAGCTAGCTCCAGCAAAAAAGACTTTTCAATTTGATTAAGTTCAACCAACTAGAGCTAGCTCAGTTGTCCAGGGCTCTTGCATCTCACTAGGAGGTCAGGAGTTCGAATCTCTCCCCGCCTGTGTGCAGGGGCTTTTCCTTTCTTTGTTTCTTTTTACCCTGTGACGGGCATATTTCTCGTATTAGTTAAGTTGTTGGGCTTGGTGTTGGCTTGGTTATCTCGTGGACTCTCTCACATGTAGTGTCCCGGGTTGGTACTTTATACTTTGTATGTGATGTAATTGATCTCACTTCTATCGTTTGACAAAAAAAAAATTTGATTAAGTTGGTATTAAAAAGAATTACACAATTATTGATTGTCTCCAATTCTAAGTAGATTATCTCATTGACCTTTTGATGGATGGATGTTTCAACAGAATTAAAAATTGATGAAATAGTAAATTTGGCATTCAAATAGAAATTTGGTAAGATCAAAATGTAATGTTTCTGATATGGAGGCACCATCCCCCAATCCGAACAGAAACGTGCAACTATGCCAAATTTCATCATTATCGGCATTTGACACATTTGACAAATGCCGGAAAAGCCACCCAAAATATCGGAAAAGAGCATTACCAGCATTTATTACATATGCCGTCTATACAGGTATTTGTTAATACTAATAAATGTCGGGAAAAATGGCCAGTATTTACGGAATTTCACAAATGCCGGTAAAGCTTTTTTTACCATTATTAGGGGGGAAAAAATGCCATGTGGCGCCCACCATGGCAGACAAAATTGTGGAGAAAATGCTCTCCCCAGGAATCAAACCCGCGACCTATGCCTCCTCGCGCTTGCGTGACCAACTGAGCTCGCACACATTTGGTTCACAAAGGACAAAGAAAAATATTTATAGTATACAATGAAGTATTTTCAAAAAGTTAAATTTTACCAGCGGTATTGGAAAAAATGCCGGGAATAGTACTTTTGCCGGCATTTTTTTTCCCGGCACTTCAACAAATGCCTGGAAAAGTTATTTTTTCCGGCATTTGTTGAAATGCCGGAAAAAAAGTGCTGGAAATGGCCTATTTTCTTGTATGCGAATGCAAGGGGCGGGATTATTTTGAGTTATTTTTAGCCTTCAGATGAGGTCCATTGGATCAATTCACTCACAACATGAGTGGTTGAGATTTATGCTCATCCAAAACATACACATGCCGTTTGATGTAGAAACAAATGGTTGAGATTTATAGAAGAAGTATATAGATTCAAAAACCGCTATGATACACACACACTGGAGTCTAGGGGGTTTACAACCTAGGTCATTTATTGATTTGATGTGTTTTTGAAAAGTGCTTTCACGCTACCACTCGCTCACCCGCAGTATGCGACTAAGTTTACAACTAGGCTGAGTTTGCCAAATGATTTCAGCAGCCATTTGCTAAAATCAAAAACTCTAAAATGACATTATATCTAATAGAGGCCGAGGCACACACTCTGTGTGTGCAAGTGTAAATCTATGGAGAGGAAGAGGGGAAGTGGGTAGTTTTTTTCTTATGAGAGGGTAGTTTATTTTTGGTGGGTAGTTGATTTCAAGTGATTTTACTATTTTGTCATGACGGTTAGTTAATATTATAGTGAAAACAATTGTAGAATACAGTTTTTTATGAGGACACTATTGAAAATCACTTTTGTGACATGACTTCAAAAATTTGTTCACACCAATTGGTGTTCTCCCTTTCTATAGTATTAGAATAGATACTGAGACAATTTTGCATGGCTAAGCGGGTGTTCGACTAAGGGTGACTTATTGGTTTTTTGGCTTTTCACGGCTTTTTATGTAATGTATTGTGAGAGAATGATCTGCCTCGAAAACCGCAAAAACTGACTTTTTGAGCTAGTGAAATGGGGCTAAATGAGCGTGTGGACTAAAAAGGCTTGATGTTCAATGTAACACTTTCTTTGACCCTACTTCTACGGATCTCTCCTAAGAATTTCCATCCCCAATCCACCATTCAAAATTTCAAACCTGTTAGAGAACACAAGATCCACATTAGTTGTTAGAACATATATATTCTAATACAGTAGGAGATCAACAAATTGTATAGTCATATCCGTGTTATTAGAATTCAAATCCCCTATTAAAGGTGATGGCTCCCACACTTGAAATGGAGTTAATGTGATGATAAAGTAAGGAGAAATAGATAGGTCATAGTCTCATAGATGTAGTTAATAGATCCGGCTTTTCTAAAGTCCAACTGCAAAGAAGCCTATGTTTGTTTAATCACGGCCGTTCATATTTGGTTCATTAAAAATACTTTTTGATGATTGAGATCAAGCGAATGACACACTTCAGTTCAAAAGGGGGCGCAGACAAGCGGTTTCCTAATTAATCTCGGTGACAAGTAGTCATGAACAATCATCAATCCGAAATAAGTAAACGTTACATTTAATAACTAGAGATGGATATGGATGGCAAAGTTTGGACGAAATTTAGGAAGGGTTTGTTAGGTAAACTATGTCATTCGAGCTCAACTCATATTCAGACTTGTATAAACTTCGTTTGATATCTTCTCATTACATTTTACCACCAAGTTAGGACATGACATTCGGGTACCCTCTAGTGCACACTACAGGGTTGTAAGACTTTTGGACGGTTATGATTTGAAAAAACTCTTCTATGGAAAAATTAACTCTTTCCTTGAAGAATTTTTTTTTTTAAATCCGGACCATCGATTCTGGAAATGGACTGTTTAAGAGCCACAACTATTTAAACATCACACTAGTAAGAAAACCACTTAAAGTTTCTTAATGGACTTACACACTTGCCATTCTTATGAGCGAAAAAAAAAATCCGCCAGGTCAGAAAAACCAAAATACATGCTTAGGGTGATCTTGATATCAAGGCAAAAATGGTCTATGGTACTCTTATCATAGAATATATTTCGACCGGCATGGCATCTCACTTCGAGGTCTCAAAGTAAAAATCTCAAAAGTGAAATATTGCCATGCCGATCATTACCAAGGCGAAATGAATTGCAATGGGAGTTCTATACATGTGACTATTTTCTAGTCACGAACCAGACATTCGGATGATAATGGTTAATTATTCTTTCCACACTCTATTCTAGCTTTCATTCCATTTGTCTCGCAAATTATTCAACCTAACCAAACGTTGTCTTAGTCCTTAATTATTCCTTGACATGAAAGCTATGATATATAAGGAAACCCAATCAGCTACTGTATAACTCAAGATAATCTTGTGAGCCACGTGGTTAGGCTAGGGGTTAATAGGTTAGCTGGCGCGGATCATTATAGGTGGTATCAGAGCATAATCCCAATCTATATCTGCATGAGCCACTTGAATCCATGAGTAGTAACAAAGTGTTGTGCAGTGCTAAGTGCTACGTACACCATGATCACCGGGGGGACGTTATTGGGCCATGTGGCGCAACGAGAATGTTCCGTATAAAAAGTGGGGAAATTGTGACATCTCACATCGGCAAATTATCGAAATTGAATTTGAGATATAAGGAATGTCAAGCAGCTATTGTATAATTGGATATTAATCTTTTGAGTCAGAACCACCTGGTTAGTGAGTTAGTGGCTCAAAGGGTTAACAAGTCAGCTAGAGCGGGTCATTACATCAAATGCCCTACTCCAACCAAGCTCCCTTTGGCCTAACTTTTTTTGATTTCGTCTATTTTGTTCTTTTCTGTTATTTTTTAATAGATTTGGATAAATTTTTACATCACATTGTACGGCTCGATGAGAGGACTGTCTTTTTGGGTCATTTTTCGTCACCTTATATGAGTTTTTTTTTTTTTTTTTACTTTTGGTCATTATCACACTTTTCCGATTTCTCACGTCGAGATGAACGATGTGGTGTAACAACTAGTAAAAATTAAGACAAAAACATGTGGGGTGGTGTCCAAACTTTCCTTTCCTCTCCTCTCCTTGACTTTTTCGGTTAGACTTTGACTGTGGCTAGCCCTCCTTCCTCTAGAATGTGGGCCATTGATTGTGATTGGGCATGCCCCGATTTATTTACACATATCAAGCTAATCATATTGAACCTAGTTATTTTGACCCACTACAAAACATAAAATAAAATAAAAAACATGCCAACAAGTAACAAAAAATTAGGTCAGAGGGGGACCAATTGTATTCAGAGAGTTTATTCTTCCATCTTAAAACCCATGTTGAAATCATTTTCTGAAGTGGGTGGTTGTCAAAATTTGCTAACACTAAGAGGTGAAAGGGGCCTGCTGTAATTATGATGTTGGAATTATGGGCTTTGAGAAGGGGCCGGGAACCTTCTGCAGCCATGAATGATTCTGTTCACCTTCAGTAAAGTTACTATTTACCGTCACTTTAATTGGTGGAAAAAGTGTTGATTCCTTTACAAATTAATCCAATTATCACCAAAAGATGTATTGATAGACTCTACACAATTTTTATTAATTAAAGTGAAGATAACGTTCACCCTCTTATGATGAGGGTGAACAAAATCGGACTCTGATGATGTTGGGCATGACATGATGAAGAAGGGTTAATTGCACATTTATCTCGTAACCTAGGAAAATACTATATACACCCCAATTTGAGAGTACATAATATGAAGTTCTTAAATTCACCTCCAATTTATAACTATATAAGGAGTCATAATATTTGCACAAAAATTAATAACGAAAATTTAGTCCCACATAAATCTGAATAATTTATAGGAACACATTACATTATGAGTTTATGTGGAAATATATTATGGAATATTCTTATACCAATGTCGATGAATTTATGATGGATTCCCACTCACATTCAAATAGAAGCGTATACTGGGGTAACTGCCCCTAACCTATTCAGTAATTTACTTTATCCTGAAATTTTTTGGCCAGTGGTTTCACGGCCATGGTTTTTGTTTGCTTGTGTTCGCCAATAGTTTTGTTTAATAATATTTTTTTACCTCTTTATCCCAAAAAATCATTATTCTGCTCTCGAAAAATTTCAGGAGCTAGAGTCTTGTGGATTTTACAAGGGACGGATTCTGTCCATATATTGTTTCGACGCGTGTTACACTCCAATATGTTCTTTTAATGTGGTCATGTTGGGGGGATTCAATTGTAATTTGTAAGATCATGGAAAGTCAATGACTGTTGTTGACCAAGATTATTGATAAACTGCTTAATCACTCACCATGATTGCTCGCACCATATGCAGTTAATTCGGTCGTAGCACTGCTACATATACAGAAATATTACCCAAAAATTACCTAGAAAGTGAAAATGAGTGGTTTAAATTCACTTGAGAGTGTATCTAAGCTACTCATTTCCACTTTTTAGATAATTTTTGGGTACCATTTCTTGGTACTTAGCGTTTCTCAATTCGGTCGTCTACTTGACTCTAGACACATGAAATGTCCAAGTGGGTGGAGTTGATGCATGTACATACACGCATAGCGAAGGCTGCGTTTGGAACTTTTGGCAGTGGAATTCGGATAGCCGGAATCCTCTTGAGGAAGAATGAAAATATGATTACCAGTTCAGTAATTTTGGTTTGGAAAATATATATTTTGAAAATTGATTAGAGCGAATGTGTTTTTATTCTAAGAATTGAGTCAGCAATCTAAGATTTTGGGATGTGATTCTTAATTAAATTTCCAGTAATTGAGTCAGTCCGGATCTGTGATGGGCCAGATGCGTTGCTCCACTCCGCTGCATCTGACCTCTCTTCTAAAACTTCTTGACACCTCTCCATATCTAACATATGACCACAAGTTCTAACATGTATATTTGTGTACTTTTTTTACACTTTAACAACATAGTTGCAACACTCATTAATTTAAAAATACATTCTGTCATAATTAACAACACAAAAATGAGACCTATTTTTTTACACATTAATGTCATATAACGTAACATTTCTAACTCCATGATTTGTGTTGTCCGATCGCACCTTCGGCCATCCGATCGTGTTTTGGACGGCTCGGATGTGCTTTGATTTTTTACCGATAAAAATTAAAATTAAATTAAATTTGTTGAACGCATCCGAACCATCCAAAACATGATCGAACGGCCAAGGATTACATCACACTGTGCACTGTACCCCCGTTCCATTGGAGATGCCTTCACCTTAGCTTCACCTTAACCTCATTTATTGGAGATGTCCTAAATAATGGACATCTATTTCAGCTTTTAGTATGAAGAGTAAATTGCCTGCTAGTTTACCTGGGGCAATAAAATCTGGTCCTACAGGAATATGCATTTAAGTGCACCCGGAGTCCCATAGTCTGTCTCGCTGAGCATCAGTGATTAATAAAATTTTCTCCCTATTCTCTAAAAAAGATAGAGGTGGCAAATGGACGGATTAGATTGAGTTTAAGTGGGTTTGATATGAATCATGGATTAAATATTGACGAGTTGAATATGACCAAATAATGGACGGGTTGAATATGGGTGGGTGAGTCAAATATGGGTCTAGCCATACCCAACCCAACCGGCTTTCTAAGGCCTCATTTCACTAATTCAAAAAGTCAGAAAACTAGTTTATTCCAATTTACAAGACAGGTCATTCTCTAATTATGCTAAATATATAATATGAATATTTTTTTTTTAAACTTTTACGCGGGGGTCAATGGAGGCACGTGCCCTGCGTGACCCCCTTGGGTCCGCCCTGCCCACACCCACTTACCTGCAAAGGTAAGAAAGAGAATTACTGCATGGGATGTTTGAAATCAGTTTAAAATTTGAGAATTTTTAGTGTTACAAATTAAGAAGAAGGGAATCGCATAGGACGGTCGGTCGAGTAAAAATTTGTTCACCCTCACTAAAAGAGGGTGAACAAAACCCTCACCCTGATTGGTTGAACTGGTGTAAGGTCCACGGAATCAATACACTTTTTGGTAAGCATGACATCACTTTGTAGTGGGATCCACACCATTTTTAGTGGACCCCACACTATTTCAACCAATCATGGTGAGGGTTTTGTTCACCCTCTTTTGGTGAGGGTGAACAAATTTTTTTTCCGGTCGGTCTAGAAGAATTAAGCAAATCAACTGCAATCATGGAGCTCATCGGGGTTCTGTTTTTTTCTTAAAACTCCTATGTATTTTTCACCCATGTGCTAATCCATTTTGAACCCATTTTAAATCTATCTAATAGGGATGGGCATGGAGAGGGTAGGTCCACCCCCAAAATGAGGGGAAAGAGGATCCCATGGGGATTTGGAAATTCAAAAGTTCACTCAAAATTCAGGCTCTACAACCCAGCCAAAATTCTAACAATGAGCTAAAACTAAATTTTTTTCTCTTGTACAGATTCCATCTCAAAAACAAGTTCAACAAAAGTAGAAACCAAAAGTAGAGGACAGTCGAACACAACTTTTTTGGAATTCAGAAATAAAATTTGCAGTTTAATCTGAAGGAAATAATCTCTTTGTCTAACTGAATGAAACTTATGTTACAAACAATTCCCTGGTAATATTTCTCGAGAGACGTGATGACCAGAGCCCAGATGGGGGCGGCTGTGAAGTGTGGAAGAATTGAGAGCAACCCTAATGTTTTACAACTTAAGTTATAAATTTATCCCCCCCCCCCGAAAAAAATTACTCCCTTCGTCCCATTTTGTTTGCCCACAATGGGAATACGTGCAATTTCAAACCCCTACAAAATATGTTTCTCTATATAATTTTTTAATTTGTTTTTTTACCAAATTAAAGTGCTCATTGAGTACTTTAATTTGGTGTAAAAAAATTTAAAAATATGCTACGGAAGTACATTTTTTAACATCCACAAAAATACACGTTTTCCAAAACGAGCAAATAAATTGGAACAGAGGGAGTATAAACTTATAATATACATATGTATATGTGAATGGGGATGCTGGGAGGGTCGGTGATTGTGGAGGGGACTTACTATACTATACCGTCCCGTATCCGATCCCCGAATTGGATCAGGGATGGCCGGCCGAGATGCTCATCCTTATATCTAAACCCATGTACATATGGGTTCAACCCTATCAACCCATAATGCATTACGAGCAGATTGAGTTGGGTTATAAATGTGCAGATATAGACAGATATGGGTGGGTTCATCAGTTGGGTTGCAACTTGCCACCTCCATCTTTAACTCATGGGCCTCGTTTGTTTGATCGGAGATAAATGGATAGGATATAAAATCCTTTGGGATATGAGTGTGATATGAAATTCTTGGAATATTACTCATGATATCAATGGATGGAGAAATTTTAGCCATTGGAAAAGCAATATCCTGAAACGATTGGGATAAAAATTGGGAAGGGGATTCAAATCCCATCCAAAATAAGGGAAACAAATTAACATGAGATTTTGGGTCCCACCCCCAAATCCTACCAAACAAATTTGGCCATGAGTCTCAGTCTCCAAAACTCTATCTTAAGACTCAAAACACTATTTTATCTCAAAAGATAGATTTTGAGTTTATTACTATTCATGCACACTATTCAAAAAGTAGATTTAGAGCTTATATACATACATACTCCAACCATAAGTCTCCATTTCCTTTTTTTGGTACATAAGAAATAAAACAGAATTAAACTCTTTCAAAAGCCACCCCACGTCTGCTTCCACGAGGGGAATGATGTTCACTGCTGGTGTGATGCGGGAAACTCACTTGTGCTCTTGTTCCACGTCAACGTTTGCTAGCTTATCTATGTTTCCTCCGTATCCACCTCCAACTATGTTTCCTCCGTATCCATCTATGTATTCAAAAGAACTCACAGTTCTCTCACAGTCGCTCCAAAATTTACGGTCATCCCTTCAAAATCCACTAAATATATATAATATGGGTGTCAAACTAAAAATATTGTCATTATCTTTTCAACAGTACAAAATTTTATAAATATAAGATCTGCTAATTTACTCCAAAAGTTATTCAACACGTAAACAGTAAAAATGGGTATGAATCTCCGTATTTGTGTAGGACAAGCGTACCTTCTTAAATTGCCACATTAATATTCATTAACTCCACCCACAATAAATTCTGCACGGCTAAGGATGCCTCAAATTCCTGGACTTGGGTGGGTGATGTGCACTCCTCAGCCGTTCGATCATGTTTTGGACGGCTTGGATGCATTCGGCAATTTTAATTTAATTTTGATTTCCTTTTATCGGTAAAAAATCAAAACACATCCGGACCGTCCAAAATACAAGCGAACGACTGAGGGGTGCACAACACCCACCCGTTTCCCAGATTCCTACCACATTTCCTGTTTGACTTAACTCTATTTTTGATAGGGAAAATGACTAAAACATGGTATAATGGGCAAAAAACGACCAAAAAATCACACCGGCAAGCCAACCGTCATCCTTCGGGTGTAATGTTATTCTCAAAGGGTGCAAAAATAATTCACTTAAAATGTAATATTGTTTCACCAAAAGGGCAATGAAATTTTGTGGGTTGGCACGGTGCACCGTAGCCACTAAGGATTCAATTAGGTACAAATGATAATTCCGCAGCACTTCTTCCACCTGTAGCAAACCCATATCGTACAATAGTTCAATTCATATATTGATGTAATTAAAGAGTAGCTAAAAAACAGACAACATAAAAGGGCAAAAACTACACGGGAAAAAAAGACCAAAACAAAACCTGATCACTTTCTTTTTGTCTTTTGTTTTCTTTCTTTTTTCCTTTGGATCTTCACCCACTTGAACCGCGATCATAAACACAAAACTTTTTTTGCTCCGGCAGAAAACCATGGGTTTCAAAAGCATATCTGTTTTGCTTTTTGGTTTGGGAATTTTTTTTTGAGTTTGGGTTGTGGTGTTGTGAAAATAACAAAATTTGATTTTTGAATCCAACACGAGCCTGATTTTGATTCTTGTTTTGTGATTTGCAGAACTCTTCGACGTTCCCTGAGAGAGAGAGAGAGAGGGAGGGAAGAGCAACCAATGCAAAATGGAAAATGACTAGAGCTATTACCATGTTTTGGCACCAAAAAATGATTTTGCGCCAAAATATAGAACCCAACATAGTTCTAAAATAGAACTAAACAGTTTCAAATTTAACTAATTTTCCATCCACCTCACTTTTCACTACTTTTTCAATCTCAATTCAACTATCTACATCATTTTCAATCTCTGTTGTCGTCTACTTTTTCAACTCCGTTCCCCACTAATTTTTCAACCCTCATTTCTAATTACTTTTTCACCCAGTTCCCAACCCCCGTTTTCGTCAAAAAATTTCAGAAAAATGATTTTCACACTCCCCTTTTAGCCATTGACACTCCCTTTTTGTCTTTTACTCATGTGAAATTACTACATTGCCCTTCACATGAAAAAAGTGACTCAATATGTAAGGGTAATGTAGTAATTTCACATGAGTAAAAGACAAAAGGGGAGTGTCAATGGATAAAAGGGGAGTGTGAAAATCATTCCCCAAAATTTCAGTATACTAATTTATTGATAGAGGTGATGGTGGGAGAAGAAAAAAGTTGATGCACATTGAAATGTGATACTGACGCATATTCATGAAAAAATCAAGAAAAAAAGCTGTTGAAAATAAAATGGCCGTTGGATTAAATGTCTGACGCAACGGAATTCACGAGAGAATAATTAGCGTATATTCCAAACGAAGATAGATCTCGAATCCTCGAGAGTTCTTGAATCCACAAGAAAGATATAGAAAATCTCAAAGTTGTTTATTGATTAAAATCTGCTGAATAATAGAGATTACATGCCCTTTTATGGGGAAACCCTAGCAAATCCTAAAAACATTACTAAAAAATAAAAGATCTCGGAAACTGGGGAACCTCCTAAAATTGAAAATTAGAAAGAAATCTAAGACTTTCCCAATCGGAATCACTGAAAATGGAATTACACGTTAAGAGCAATTCGTAATCTAAATATTTTCTAAAATAGCAAAATAACGAAATTGAAGGCCTAAACGAAGGAATTTGGCCGAAATCCACCATCAGTCACGACTTAAGATGGTGAGTACTGATCGTAACGCGATTCTGCTTCAGCTCACCAAATTTGGGCCTATTCTGGGCTCGTCGATAAATTGCCAATTTAGCAATTTTCAATTAAGAGTTGTTTGGGCCTCCGAGCCTTTGACCGGTCCAATTGATCATAAAATTAGGCCGCCATGTTGGGAGTGCCTTGAATTTGGGATTGTGGTAGGCTGGCTCGAGCGACCTAAAAGCTAGCTCGAGCAATCTTTTCTTGTGTTTACTGTAGAATGAGACGATGAATGAGAGGAGCTGGCTTGAGCAGTCTAACAGCTGGCTTGAGCAAGGAGAACACGATGGTTGCGTGTTTTCTAGGGTTTTTTGACCTATTTTTGTATCCTCTTATAAAAGGGAGACTTTGGAGGCTCCTAGGGTTTCATCCATTTGGCTAGTTACTTCTCATATTGTGTGGCCTCTCTAGAGTTACGGATTATTGTCGGCTCTTTGTATCTCTTCTTCACCATTAATAGTGAACTCTCTCTCTCTCGCCCGTGGACGTACCCATCTTAGGGAACCACGTAAATCTTTGTGTCGTGTGTACTTGTTGATTTTATTTGTTTTCTCATAACTTAGTCGCGTGCATAGCGTTCGTTACAACACACCACTTGTTCTACATCAATGCCGGTTAGGAAAAAAAAATTGCCTGTTGAAACAAACCAAACCCTATTTCATCACATTCTGCCTCCCTTTTCATCTCTGTCTCCTTCTCCCTTCACCGATCAAACCCACCACTCATCTCTCTCTACGATCAACCTCACCCCGCAACCCCCTCTCTCTCTTTGAAACTAATGACTGAGGTTCCTCACCAAACCGACCAAACCCTCTCTCTCTCTCTCTCTCTCTCTCTCTCTCTCTCTCTTTCTCTCTAAAACCGATTGGCCAAACCCCCTTCCCGTCCAATCAAACCCCCACGCTGAAACCCTCAAGATCGAACCAGATTCCGTTCAAACCAGTTTCCCTTTCGATGAAACCAACCAAGCCCTAACCTTATTCCGGCAACTATTCTCTCGTGAATTCCGCTGTGTCAAAACCAAAACTCACTTTGTAGGCTAGTAGTCTGTCAACACGAAAAACCTATGATAGCCAATATTTCTGCAACTAGTCAAAATAATTCATACTCCCTCCGTCCCGGAAAGTTAGACACTTTCACTATTACAGCCCTACGAAAAAATTGGCTATATCTTTGAATCCGTAATGTTTTATATAAGCAATATGGATCTCGTTTGATAGATTTCAATTAGTTCTTTTAAACAAAGTGTTGAAAATCACATAAAACATTATGAGATTTTAGGCCGATGGTCGGCGGATGAGATTTTAGGCCGATGGTCGGCCTTAATGTTTGTTTGGGTTGTCCAATCCTGACTCCAAAAAAAGCAATGTCACACGAAACTTCACACTGTTCTACTGCTCTTAGTCCCATTGCGTCTTTTCATTGCAAGACTTTTCAATTATGAGATCAAGAATTTTGTTTTCGAAAACCTCAATCTGTCCATCAGTTTTTTGAGGATCTACTACTACTAGTACCGCCATGACCACCACTACTATTTTTATGCCTCTGGGTATGTTCTTCTTGTGCTATTTCCGGTTTTTAATCCAAGGAAAATGAGGGCAACCACACCCTCAAAAATTGAGAATTTTTTATGTTGTACCATCAATTTATAGAATAATAACAAAACTATAAGGTTTCATACATTAAAAATAGTACAGTAATTGAAATCCCTAAATTGAAATTCTAATATCCTTAATAATCTAATCAAGAGAGTATTTATTAGGGATGAACCAAATTTCAATTAATTTAAGATTTGCTAATTTGCAAAATCCAAAGAATGAAAATCTGAGGGTTTCAAGCGGAAAACCCCCAAAACGAAATGTAGAGGAAGGAAGGGGAACTCATATCTCAAGTATTCACAAAACAATTACTAGTATTTTCTATAAAAAAAAAAAAAAAGAAACTTAACATGAGGACCAAGGGACTCCGTTATGTTCGACCATGGACTGCACCATGACCACCACTCATGCGCTAAGTTTGCCCATTACAGTTCTCATGCGCTAATTTAAATACTATTTGTTATGGAGCATGGGCGGATCTAAGGGGGTCACGCGGGGGCACGAGTCCCCGCTCAAAACTCAAAAAAAAAAATATTTTTATTATATGTTTAACATAATTATGTAATATAACGCTATATTTAGTATACACACTTATATATATCTCAGAAAAAATATAGAATTAATTTTGTGCTCATTTTCTATTCTTTTTTTCATAAAATGTATGCATTATAAACATTATAATTCATAATAAATGTCTTAATTTAGCAAGATCGCTGACTAGAAAAAAAGTATATGAATTATGATTAATAAGGTGCCCCAATTGGGTTGAATTTCTAGATCCACCACTGTTATGGAGTATTATATTTGGTAATTAAATTTTTTTCCTTTGCCGCCATTGGGTGTCCGTTGCCCCATGGTGGGGGTTGCTCAAGCCTGGGCTAGCCCAATGCCGGTCTTGTTGAGGCTTTTTTTCTTTTGAACGCCAAAAGTGCCAAAAGTGTGGGAAGGGGCAACCAGCGTAGTAACACTTATGGATGTGACAATTGGGGTTTCCGACCCGCTGTGGAATGTCCAATTGAGCCGTAACTACTGTCCGAGAGAACATACCGTCACCACAACACCACCTAAGCGACTAGTTGAGACCTTATGCAGGTATTTTATCAACTACATTTTAAGCAAACAAACCTTAGAAATTCTATTTTAAACTCTTTTGCTTTTCTTTTTTATAGCCTAAATCTTTTTCTCAATCAACTAAGTTTTTTTTTTTTTTTTAATAAAACGACAGTCAACGAAGTTCAAAAAATTAAATTAATGTCAAATTTGAAATTGATGCAAAACACTATTTCTCGTAACTCTTTTGTCTTCAAATTATAGACAAAAGTAAGATTGCTTCTCTTATTGTGATTTTTTTGGCTTTTGAAACTTGCACGTGAGGAGAGCCTTTTAGAACTTTTTAATAAGAGGGAGTTCCCCAATAGATTTTAGGAAGATTTCATAAAATGAAATCCTTGATTTTATCCATTCGGGAAGAAATTTCATAAAGTCTCACATTTTTTAGTGCAAAAATATGAGATTTTATGAATTCTCTTCCCGAATGAATAAAATCAAGGGTTTGATTTTATGAAATCTTCCTAAAATCTATTGGAGAATTTTTTTTGGAAAATTGTGGCTGAGTATTTAAGTAGTACTCCCTCCGTCCCTTTTATAGTGTATACATTTTCATTTTGGATTGTCCCTTAATAAGTGTGTGTTTTGAAAAGTTAGTGGGTACATTTCCTATTTTGCCCTTAAAAGGAGATTCATTTTTTAAAAGTTAGTGGGTATTATTATATTGATAAAGGTAAATAATGAAAAGTAGATGTAAAAATTGTAAAAATTGATGTGAGAGAAAAATGATTGAAATTTCCAAGTAACACACTTAAAAAGGGACGGAGGGAGTAGTAGAGAATTCTAAGATCACAATTCTTTATTGCACATAGAATATTTTTTTACTATGAATTGCCAAATTAATTACTCCTAGTTTATATGAGGAGAATGACTTTGGAAGAATACTGCAAATACCGAAAATCCCTTGTGGTCTGTACATTAAAAATTCTGATTTTTGAGATCTATACATTGATTTTCGTTGTCGGAGAAGTACATGGAGTTTAATTTCTCATTTATAATTACATTTATGGAATTTGCAAGGCCCAATATGGGCAGCCCAATCTTAATTAGACATGACCGGGCAGCCTATACCTTTGACCTATTTATTTACTACTCCGTACTATATTTTGTTCAGGAGTGATTTTTACATCCACAATAATTTGGAGGTGTGAATATCAATTACCTTTTTTATGGGGTGATTTCCACACTTAGGGATGACAATGGATACGGTATGAATCGGGAGACCCTATTCCATACCCGATCCCCGATTGGAGGGTCTTTCACCATCCCCCTCCCATCCCTATTGGGGATATTAGATAAAAAACCAAATCGACCTCCTGATGGGGATCGGGGTGTTCCCGAATATACCTATATCGTAGGGCTGCTCAAAAAAACCGGTGAACCGTGAATCCGGTCCGGACCGAACCGATCCGTGTCTTTTGGATTTTAACCGTGGATTAATGGTCCGGACACGGATTCAAAAAATAAAAAACCGTGACTCGCGGTCCAGACACGGATTTTGATTTTGAAACCGTGGATTAACCGATCCGGACCGTGAGATTTTTATTATATATAATTATTTTAAAATAAATATATAAGTATAGATAAATAATTTTACTACCTTTATAATATTGACAATTTGATATTTTGATATGAAAGATTATAGCTTACTGTGTTTGGAATTCAAAATGAATCTTCGGTATTATTTTTTGGCTATCTATTTTAATTCCATAATGTTCAAGTTAGATTTGTTCAATTAATTTATTGGAATGTTTAATAAACTTTCATTATTTCTTTCCAGTGACTGCTCTTTCTATTTTCTTCTTGATACTTTATATTATCATCTATTAACTGTACTAGTGAAGTGTTTGTTTCAATGTTGAGTTTGGATTTTTAAATGAATTGATGATTTTTTTTAGAATAAGTTGAAAATCCGTGGACAAATCTGGAACCGATCCGTGACTCGCGGATCGGATTGGAACCGAACCGTGGGACTTTTGGATTGGACACGGATTCTACTTTCAAAAAACCGTGACTCGCGGATTAGGATTGGATTCATGCCAATCCTGACCGATCCGGACCGTGAGCACCCCTACTATATCCTAACAAAAACATAAAGAAGTCAATAATGAAAATAAATTTATATTTATATTTAGAAATAAAATCTCAATTGATAATCTTTGCATATATATTAAATAGTCTATGATAGATAGTAAGTAATTGATAAGATTTGCTAATTAAAGAGGTACTAATTGTTTACATATATAACTATACTCAAAATTTATACGTATGTTCTTATTTGTATGTACATATATAGCATAGTATATGTAGTATGTATAACAGAGTATAAGGAGGGCATATGGCAAGTATGGGTATTTGGGGGTGGAGATTATAAAATCATACCCACTCCATATTCTACTGGGTTTTCTTTTCCGCTCCTTACAATATCCACCACCATTCAAATATAGAGTATTAAGCTCGTTTAAATTGAGGGGGGTGAATTTGGTCACTTTTTTATGTTCCAGTTGTGGCAAGAAGTACTCTTGAGCACCTACGGGCTCATGCGCAAGCCCGTCCCGTTATGTTATGTAAGAATTGAACTTCTTGATGGGCTAGTTGTTCGAGACAGGAATTGGTTGTCGGGTTTTCACTCGCAACCAGAGGAAGAGCGCGTTGAGGTTGAATATTTTTTTTTTAACCGAGAAAACTTATTAGACCAAAAAAGAAAGAAAAAAAACCAGTTCACCCTTATGTATATAATAAGCCTTTGATCAACAGAAATGTAGAATTGTAAAAACAGTTCCACAAATATTTCTCGAACCTCAACCGTCCGTATTCCGTAATATACCTTGGGTGGGTTCACGGACGGTTCGGGTTGGGCGGATCGGGTGATCCACAGGGCACCCTTACTAGCAACAACAAAAAAGAAAAAAATGATAGTACTATTTATCAAACAAATGAATTAGTTTATACATTTCATTATAAATGTCTTCTTTGGAATTAAATCCTCACAACCCTTTCTATTAATTTTTTTTATGGGAAATCCTCACAACTTCATAACCGAGACACAAACCTTATTTCCTGGGACCCTGTGGCATTTTAAACCCCAACTGGATCTAAATGTGTGGTCTCTTCCGGTTGTCCTATTTTTATGAATTATTCAATCCAAAAGGTGGCATTGCATAAATTTTATACATGCCTCTATTGATGAAACTTGAATTCAACTCTCACCTTCCTCCCATTGAAGTGCATCTAATATGTTAGTAATGGTTCCTCAAAAAAAGAAAAAATTGGAGTAAATGTCAAAATAATGTACATTACAATTGGCCTCTTAAATACTAGTGAGGGAGGGAGGGAGAGTACACCGAACCAATGTTTTGAATATCGCATCGTACCGCACTGTACCAGCCCTTAAGCTTTTAATTTCGTTTTGGTTCAAATATCGATCGCTGCCGGTGGTTATACTTACTTTAATGTATTTTTTCTTTTTTTTAGAGAGAATTCTATAATTAATTAGTTTACATTACAAAAATTATAATTTTTTTTCTCTCTTTGTATATGATTTCGTAATCACTAGTGTTATTATTTTTCAGAACATACGTTTACGTTGACTGAATGTTTTAAGCATACATATAAGCACGCCAATTAATATCTAATTTTCATTACACTAAATTTGAAATCGTACATGAGATTGCACTGGTATCGATACGCACCGAGACTGAACCAGTGCCCGTATGCACCGTACCAATTAAAATACCGGTACAGGTATGATATTCAGAAGCTCACTCCCTAGAAGCACAGAAGCAGGGGTGGATCCCAGGGGGTCCATGCGGGGGCATGTGGATCCCAGGGGGTCCATGCGGGGGCATGTGCCCCCGCTCAAAACTCAAAAAAAAAATATTCATATTATATATTTAGCATAATTATGTAATATAATGCTATATTTAGCATACACACTTATATATATCTCAAAAATTAAAATATAGAATTAATTCTGTGCTCATTTTATGTTCTTTTTTTATATATATAAAATGTATGCATTATAAATATTATATATTATCCATAATAAATGCCTTAATTTAGCAAGATCGTTGACTAAAAAAATAATTACATAGTTAGAATTACTAAGGTGCCCCCGTTGGGTTTGATTCCTGGATCCGCCACTGCAAACATTGAAAAGCCATTAGCTGATCCATTTCATGTGCCACCAAACTCCACCAAGAACACCTCAGGCTACAATTAAGAACATTCAAGTGTTCTCAGTGCCATTATCCATTTTTTTAATGACCCATTTAATTTTTTCCTTCTTTTAGGTGACTGGAATTTCTTCCAGTAAGCACTTAAATCTTGTTGCATTTCCCTATGAATTCCTTTACTGCCCATAAAAACTGATAATTAAAAACCCTTAAGTTGTAGTATTTATGTTTCAAGATTTTGCCAGATTGCCCAGATCTCCACCTTGTGTCCTTTTCACGTGAAATGGGATTCCGGCATGAATCATACAAGTGAAGCACCTTATATGCTAAGGTCTCGTAACTCGTGCTAAAAAAAAGCCAACTTAAGCCAAAAGCTAATTCATTCCGCTAACTCAAAAAAGTTTAAAAAGCCACACATTCCACTAAATTTTAGACAAAAAAAAGGGTCAGCTTATTACGACATTCAATATATGTCATTCTCTCAAAATACATCAACACAACACATTCCGCTAACTTAAATAAAAAGCCAGCTTATTTTTTAAGCTCCTAATAAAAAAAGATAAAAAAAAAAAGCCAATAAACTAAGTTAGTGAAACACCCCAAAGAAGGGTAAGATGGTCATTGTAGACGTGGCTCCTGCGGGCCTTAGGGTGGGCCTTGGGTTGGACTTACGGCGTTGGGTTCGACAAATGTATCATTGCAGCCTACACTATGCACCAGTTTTGTGGGCTTGTTTCTTTAGGGGAATTTGAGGGTGTGATTGGATATGTATTCCTAGGCTCTCAAAAGTCCAGCAATGGATTACTTCCCGCCAGAGCCTATATCCCGAGATATAAAATTCCTTGGGGAGGTGAGATTCTATATCCCCTCCATCAAGACCTACTAAATGTGATTGTTTTGCCGTCTTTGTTTTGTCCTCATGTTGTTTATATGGGGGATAAAATAGGAAATGCTTGTCACAATTCCCAACCAAAACAATCACCGGATTTCTTTTCTCTCCACCATTTCTATATCTCACTCATATCCAGAGGATTCTATATCCGAGCAAACAAACGAGCCCAATGACAACACAAGTGAGTCGTTACTATATTTCACTGAAATTGATTGCTACATTTATATTGGAATTATCCCGGAGAAAGGATACGTAGTGTTCCCTGTCAATGAATCTACGATCGTCAAGACGTACACGCATAGCTATTTTTACTTGGAACTCTTTTCAAGCTTGTTCAAATGGCACATTGTGTGAAACAAGCCAAGTTCAAGCATTCCAAATGCTATCATGGCTAATGCCGTAGTTGTTTTGGTGAGGGATAATGTTTTTTGTTTCAAAAAGTTTCATCTTGCTCTAAAAAATTATGCTCCAAGCTTTTATGAGAAATTTCCGTCATTCATAGTTCAGTCACCAGCTTACTGGTCCCCTCAATGGGTGGTTAGTCTCTATGTTGATGGAACTTGGCAACAGGGCCGGCCTTGGGCTAAGGCCCAATAGGCCGGCATCTTAGACCCCAAAAAATGATGCAAAAACAGGGTCCCACAATATTTTTTAGTACCCATTATATAAGTCCTTTTTTCCCCTCATAGAGGCCCATTTAAAACCTAAACAACTAATTTACACTTAATGGCCACGTGTCTGAGAAAATCTATCGCAAGCAAACTTCAGAAGATCAGAAATCCTCGATTGCCAGACCCCCGGCTTCACCTCCACTATACTATCTCAGCTGATCGGAACCCTCAATTTGGTAAGTGGAATCACTAGAAATCCCTTAATCTATTAACTTTAAGTTGTTATTAATACCATTTACTCTCCACTATGAGTCTGTGATTTGCGATTTGTGTTGAGCTCTAATTTCATTTTCCAAAATTAGGGCGTTTTTATTTGTTTTGTTTGCACAACACCAATTTTTTCTATAGGGATTGTTGAATTTATGCCAATTTGAATACACGCAGTACGTCTTCGTTCCAGTGTACAAACTCTGTTAATTCTCCTTTAGTTATTATTATTTTTTTTTGGTTTAGGCATAGTAGTTGGTCTTACGAAGTTGGCAAGAAGGGAACATTTGAAGTGGCTTAGGCCCCGTTTGGAGATCGGAGATGATTTTTGGTGGATTTGAAAATGGATTTGTAATTAGGGTGGGCCCACCTCTTAAGAAGGGTGGATTTGTATATTGAGTGTTTGGATAGTTTTTTTAGAATGAGGATTTGGAAGGTGGATATGATGAGATAAGTTGTAAAAAGACATAATTGCCCCCATTTTTGTTATTTTAATGGAAAAATTAGTTTGATTTTATTATAATTGGAATAAATACATAATAAATATTTATATTAAAAAATTCACTGTATTTGTGCCGAAGTCACTAGCATAAATTTTTTTTGAGTTATTTTTTTGACATAAACTGATATTTGACATAAAAATTAGGAGTAATTAAATTATTGATTTGTTGCACACAACCACACAGGATTATTTCCCACATCCCTTCCTTGGTTACATCGAAAGTCTCTGGTCTTCTCTTCTAAGTTGTCACGCAAAAAACAGATCTGAACCGAAAAATTGCTCCGGCTATTTTTTCAGGTGAACAAAACGCAGCAGCAGCTCCGGCCACAAACAACAAGAACAGGTACCTCTCTCACTCTCGTCATTTTCTGAAAACCCAGATTTTTTTTCTCTCTCCTTTCCCGTTCGATTTCTGAACAACCTTCTCCTCTCTCTTCTTTTTTCTTCTGTTCGAAACCCAACCCAACCCCCCCCCAATCACCCAGATTTGGAGGGGTAAAATAGGTACGAGAAACCACAAATCTGCCCTCATTAGCTAACGATAGGGTCAAGGCTGTCGTTGGCAAATCCGGGTGAAGCCGGATCTGCACTCCAAACAGTAGAAATAGTCGGGGTGGATTAGGGGAAGAGATTTGGCAGCCAAACGCCTGCTGGAGGTGGGCCCTGGATTACAAATCCGGGGCGTCGGCAAATCCGGGTGCAAATCCGGTCGCCAAACAGGGCCTTAGGTTTCTCTGCTAGTCTTCCAGATGGTTCTCTGGATGAACGAGTTGCATGCTCGTGTTACAGTTGTAGTCTTCTTCAAATGGAACTTGTAGCATATTAGCAGCAATATCAGGGACGGAGCCAGGATTTTCGCGTCTGGGGGATAACGATGTGAATTTTTACCAACTCCAAAAAAATACAGAATAACACCAATACATATGAAACTAAGTAAGTTTCTTATATCATTAGAATGCAAAAGTATTAACGTTAATCTAATCCTATCTACTGACATCAGTAAAGAGTTTTTGGCTTCCAAAATTTCAATCGGCCTTAGTTTTTAAAAGTGAACGGGCTAAGTGAGTTGGGTTATAAATTTTGGGCCTTATTTTGTTTCAAATTATTGTAATCAAACCTCATTAATTAAGACCAATTTTAATACAAAGATGTTTCATAGCTCGAAAAATATTAAAGCTGTTACTATTTTTTTTAACAAAAAAATGGAGAGGGGACGAGACTATATAGTTTGATGATATATATATATATATATATAGGAAGGGGATCTTATAAGGGCTCCATTACATAGCTTATGTAAGGGATTTTTTGTTCGAGATTGAATTTCGACGATCCAAGACGCTCCGAACCACAGATGCGCGCGTTTAGAATGTGTTTTTAAGGTCCAGCGCGAGGATTCGTAAAAAAAAAAAAACCCGGAAGAGCTTAATCCGAGCATTTTTCGATAAAAACGTTATATATAGTGTTTTTTCAAAAACTGATCGGATCAAGCCCTTCCGGGTATTTCTTTTTCACGAATCCACTAGTTGAACCTTAAAAACACATTCTAAACGCATCTAACGGTTCGGATCGTCGAAATTCAATCTCGAATGAAAAATCCCTTACATATATATATGGAAGAGGATCTTATAAGGGCTCTCTTGCATAGCTTATGTAAGGGATTTTTCATTCGAGATTGAATCTCAACGATTCGAACCGTTAGATGCGTTTAGAATGTGTTTTTAAGGTTTAGCGTGTGGATTCGTGAAAAAAAATACCCGGAAGGGCTTGATCCGATCAGTTTTTGAAAAAACACTATATATAATGTTTTTATCGAAAAATGCTCGGATCAAGCCCTTCTGGGTATTGTTTTTTTACGAATCCTCGTGTTGGACCTAAAAAACACATTCTAAACGCATCTAACGGTTCGGATTTTTGAAATTCAATCTCGAACGAAAAATCCCTTACATAAGCTATGTAAAGGAGCCCTTATAAGATCATCTTCTTCCTATATAAGATCCTCTTCTTCCTATATATAGGAAGAGGATCTTATAAGGGCTCCCTTACATATATATATATATAGGAAGAGGATATAGGAAGAGGATCTTATAAGGGCTCCCTTACATAGTTTATGTAAGGGATTTTTTGTTCGAGATTGAATTTCGACAATCCGAACCGTTAGATGCGTTTAGAATGTGTTTTCAAGGTCCAACGCGAGGCTTCGTAAAAAAAATACCCGAAAGGGCTTGATCCGAGCAGTTTTTCATGAAATATATATCCTACGGTTTGTATGAAAACTGCTCGGATCAAGCCCTTCCGGGTATTTTTTTTTTTACGAATGCTCGCGTTGGACCTTGAAAACATGTTTTAAACACATCTAATCGTTCTGATTGTCTCGGATCGTCGAAATTCAATATCGAACGACAAATCCCTTACATTTGTCGTTCGATATTGAATTTCAATGATCCGAGACAATCCGAACCGTTAAATGTGTTTAAAACATGTTTTCAAGGTCCACCGTGAGAATTCGTAAAAAAAAAAATACCCGGTAGGGCTTGATCCAATCAGTTTTTGAAAAAACGCTATGTATATCTTTTTTATCGAAAAATGCTTGGATCAAGTCTTTTCGGGTATTTTTTTTTTACGAATCCTCGCATTAGACCTTAAAAACACATTCTAAACGCATCTAACGGTTTGGATTGTCCAAATTCAATCTCGAACGAAAAATTCCTTACATAAGCTATGTAAGGGAGCCCCTATAGGATCTTCTTATATATATATATATATATATATATATATATAACCCTTACATAGCTTATGTAAGAGATTTTTCGTTCGAGATTGAATTTCGACAATCCGAGATGATCTGAACCGTTAGATGTGTTTAAAACATTTTTTTAAGGTTCAACGCGAGGTTTCGTAAAAACAAATACCCGAAAGGGCTTGATCCGAGCATTTTTCGATAAAAACGTATATGTACATTTTTATCGAAAAATGCTCGGATCAAATTCTTCCGGGTATTTTTTTTTTCGAATCCTCGCTCTGGACCTTAAAAACACATTCTAAACGCATCTAACAGTTCGAATTGTCGAAATTCAATCTCGAACAAAAAATTCCTTACATAAGCTATGTAATAGCAAAAAAAAATTAAATTGTAGGGGGGACGACTGTCCCTACAGCCACCTCTGGCTCCATCCTTGGCAATATGGTCTTTGCGTCATCATTTCACTCCAATTTATATTATCGGTGATTATTTTAATGATGTCATGCAAATTGGAGGGAAGAATGAGGGACGACATACTAATAGTTTTTTATTTCGCAACCTCGGAAAGGAGACATCAAAACTTCATTTTTGAAGGATCTCGAAGGTACAATGCAAGGATATCTACCACTGCTTAGCAATGAGGGCTCTATCTTCATTTATGCAGCATCTTGTTACAACGGAACAACTTTTTTGGATAGGGATTTGTCTAATCCATTATAGCTTTATTATTTCCGTTGTTTATCATCCTATAATCTGTTTATTTAGAAAAAGCATTCTAAGGCTGATCAGTTTCTACTAAGGCATTTTCAATATTTTTGGACTACAGTTGTCAAATCATTTAATGTGTATGTGAGGAATATGACTTGATAGTTTGACAACTTGTAATCCAAGAATATCAAAAATACCGTAGTGAAAACTCATTCTAAATCTTATAAATTTTCTCAATTCAGCTTGAACTCAGCTTAATAAGCAAATATGCACAAAAACATGATATACTAAAGTAGTTGAGCAAGATCACTTACGGCCTGTTTGGATAACGTATTAGTTTTGTAGGGATTAAATAGTAAGGGATGATAAAATAGTCAGGGGATTAAATAAGAAAGGGAGATCCACAGCTAAGAAAGAGGGATTAAATAGTCGACCATGATTTGGATGAGGGATAAAAAAAAGGGGGATAAGGAAGGTGGATGATGTAAAATCATGTCAAAAGACTTCATTGCCCTTGGTAATGCATTTATTAAATTATGTATTATATAATTATATAAATACCAAAATTAATTAATTTGTATACTATTCAATATTTAATTTATAATACTTAATTGTAATATTTTCTATTTAAAAAATGATTTTTTTTATTTTTTCTTTTATGACTGACAACTCAATAAGCGAACAATGTAAAATTCTAAAGTATAAAAAATTTATCGAATTAAAGATTTCTATTAGTAGTTTAATTGGTACAAAAATAAATAAATAAATATATGCGGCAGTACATTATTTTTTTATCCGAAGGATATTGCAAATTAAAGTAACTCAATAAACCAATAAGCCAACAATGTAAAATTCTAAAGTATAAAAAAATTTAATTTTTTTGTATCTAATTAAAGATTTCTATTAGTAGTTTAATTTGGTACAGAAATAAATAAATAATTATATGCGGATGTACTTTATTTTTTGATCCGAAGGAAATTGCATGAGGGTAGGGAGGTAAATTGGGGGGCTAATCCCCCATGACTAAACATAAGCACCCCTCCCCCCTGCTTTTATTTAGTGTGGGAGGAGGGTGACTGATTAGCCGACGGGCTAATTAGTCGGTGGTGGAAAATTGATGCCAAACAAGGGATATATGGAAGGGAAGAGAGATGAGTAAAGGCCTAGAAGGAGGATGATTTAGTCATGGGTGTAAACCCTCATCCAAACGAGGCCTTATAGGATTGACTAAACTCCTTTTGAAAATAAGCTCGGAAGGGAAACAATTCAGGCCTAAGAAAAGTAATAATTCATGCCTAATATTTTGTCAATTTCATCTAATGAGAAATGCCACGTGGCATTATAGGCTGTGATTTCACCGATGGGGAGAATTCGATCCCAATCCCTATTCAACGATTATCTAGGTATTAGGAAGGGTTTCAATTAAGTTTTGTACGACATTCGACATCGCATCCGCCATCCCCCCCTCACGATGACGCTCCGACGACTCGAACCCATAACCTCCTGGCTCTGGTACCACTTGTCGGACCGCTTTGCCACCAACTCTCCTAAAACCAATTGGTGTTAGGAAGGGTTTCAATTAAGTCTTTTATGGTATTCGATATCGCACTGTGTCATTGTGTAACCAAATTCATGGGGGCACTCCGGGCCCAACATTATCAAACGAAGCTAGGGTCCTGATTCAGCAAGACATAGTCCCATCTAAGATGTGGCATCACATGAGTTGGTTGTGAGTCGTTAATTTAAAAAAAAAGAGTTAGTCATAGGAGTATGACGCTGACATTAACGAAAATTGGATTTATATATATAGTTTTCATGCTTAGAGGCACCATTCCATATAATATCTAGGAAAAATCAAACGAGAGAGCAAGGTCAATTTATATATATATATATATATATATATATATATATATATATATATGTAGATGTTACCTTTAGGGTTCAAAATTAGTCAAAGTGTGCGCAAGCTAACCCGGACATCTAATTTAAAAAAAATTATGTATGTGGTGGGCCTGGAGTAGAACAGTACTATAAATACAAAATCCACAGCAATGAAAAAGTCAGCTATCCAATTAATGATCACAAATCACAATCAAAAAAATTAATGATCACAATTAGTTTTGACAAAGATCAATGGCAACAGATGATCAACCGTGTTCAATTCTTTTCCAAAACCAAGCCTCCGTTAAGCTGTCGGGTATATAACGTGTGAAAAATGTAATCTCAAGACAAGTAAAGTGAATTGAATTAAAAGAAAAGAAAACTTAGTTTCGTGGGAGTGTTTTGTCGACAAAGAATCTTGCAGAAAAACTAAAATTCTTTCCATTTCGCAGAATATTATTTGCGGTGAAATATTTCTTGGTGGGAAAGTTGGAGTTCGTTGATGCCTCAACTTTCTTAGTTAGTAAACACAAAATAAGCTCATTCTTTTCGTGCAACTGAACAGGACCTAAGGGCAATATGGGAAAGAGAGCCGATTGCGTTTTTGCCGGAAATTTAATTTGATTTTGATTGAAGATAGTTAAAGGGTTTGGATATGCACATGTCCTGTTAGAGTCTGCCAACTACTGATATAATTGGATTTGTGTTAAAGGCGAAACCATTGAAGGTTCAACTGATAATGAGGTGCAGTTTAATAAACTGATAATGAGGTGGGTAAACAATTTATAGTATCTTTTATAAGAAGAGGAACTTGCATGAATCTGATTCTCCTTGGATTCAGTCCACATCGTCTCTTGTGACCAGACGCAAAATAGTATCCATTGTGATTCTATTTAACGATCCAAGTCGTTCATTTTGTATGTATAGATGTATTTATCATTGTTTCCAAAATACGAGGTTGATCGGCTGTTGGTAAAAGCTCGATTGCACCATATTTGTCATAAGAGAAAGAACTGTCAAAGTCCATTTCTCTAGTGACTATGTATTTATAGTAGTACTTCAATAGTCTGTTTCTCTCTCAAGACCGTTGTTCAATGTTCGATCAATTTGAGTTTTTTGCACCGATGATGAATGCATTGACACATACAAAAATGAATTACACATATCGTCATGTGAAACCGTGGTAACTTCCCTCTTGCATCACATAACAGGCACACAAGAGGATCCACACTTGGTCATCTAACAAGACTGAAACCTATATGCCTTTGACCCAACGACATCAGTGCAGTTGAGTGCCAGGAGAAACGAAGTAAGAAGTTGAACTCATCTTCCAAAGTGTTAACCTAACTATTTTAACAATACTGACTTTCGCCAACGAATTTTTTTTTTTGGACTTTGAAGAAGCAAAATTCATCGCCTTTTCTTTTTCCCTACATGAATCACTCCACAAATCCGAGAGGAGTAAGTACAAATTCAGTGAAACCAAGACACTAATATCATGGAAAAGGAAAACAACTCATAACCAGAAACATGTCAGCAAAGTAGCTAGAATCTTGTGCGGGCAGCCTCAGATTCATTCTATCCTGCATAGGACCAACACTCTAAATTAGTCTTTTACCCTGAATCAACCTTAGAAAAGTGTCCAGAAATAAACCTAAGAGTGTGAATTCATTCTGTTGTATTGTTTTATTTCTGTACATCTAGTCCAAACACTTACATTTTTGTACAGATAATGATGCACCACCTATCTCACCGGCAAAAAAGCAAGTGTTTAATCATCCCAATACTACACTGTACAGCTATTAATCAATAACTTTCAAACTAGAAATGGCGGTGATTATTATCTAACTGAAAGTGTTTTTCCCAACTTGAACATGCTTTGTCAATAATTACCATGCATCGATCAGCAGACATGTTTGAAATATAGACTTAATGTAGCGGCTGGGCCCGGAGGGGCTCACAAGGTGGAACCCTTCACCGAATGATGGGTGCGAAGGAGGACACCTGCCACCTGGCGAACGGGGCCAGCGTGGGCCCAACACGGCGGGTCCCGCCTCGAATAGGCAGCGCGACGTGGAATCGTCCGGTACGGACAAGAACAAGCGCCACAGCGGAACGGCACCCCAATGTCGGCAAGTCCGGGAGACCCTAGACGTAGGGCTCTCGGCGGGCTACCGTGGAGGTGACCTCCGGCGGATTAGCGCTCGGATTGGTGGATCCAACAGTTCTCTCTCGGTTGGCCAGATTGTCTCCCACCGAGCGCCTCTTACGCCGAGACGTTTGACGTCGGCTCGGGAGCGTTCGGATAGCACGAGAGGGACACAACACCAGGCGTGCCTGACATACTGCATAGATCATTTATGGTGGCAGTCAACCACCCAGCAGGCCATGTTTGCAGGACCACGTGGCTGACCGGGGAGCACTCCCAAACCAGTTGACCCTCCAGTGTATCAGGCGTGATGCAAGCCGAAGCACTGCACCATGACGTCAGTCGAAGCACTGCGTTTGTCCAGACATTCTTACCACACCAAGCGTCACCTGAGGTACGGACGGTGCGGAGGAGGCATACGAGGAGCGTGGGGGACACGCCCTCCTCTGCCTATAAATAAGGTCTCTACCTACCTCATAGAGGATCTGTTCTCCACATTCAATACCCTCATAACTCTCTCTCTTAGTTAGCCACTTAAACTCCTTTCCGGTCACTGACTTGACCGTCGGAGTGCCTTCCCGGACAACCACCGTCCGGGCTTGGCACTAACACGGTTGTTCACGTGTACAAGTCTTCTCTTCAGACCAACAGCTCATGTTCAAGAAGAGGTTCAGCCAGCGCACCACCTTTCCGTACGCACCAAGAAGACTAAAAGGGTTAATCCGGCGAAGCGCCTCCCACACTTAATAATCTCTGTATATTGTAAAGACTTCAACAAGAAGTACAAATATGGAAATATGTACTCTTAGCAAACAAGAATACCAACTTGTTTGGATATGATTAACGATTGCAGCTGTACAAACCAATCGATTAAGTACTTTGCATCATTAGGTAATGAATGCCAAAGATTTATCAACAAAAATATAAACCTGGGGACCTCCTTTCTCAAGGACGTTCTGCTGCTGCATCATAAAATTATGAGGCCTCAGATGCTGCATGTACCTTGAAATGGACAATTCATGGTAATAATCAGGGCAAAGGTAAAAAAAACGGAAGGAGGAGCAATGGACAGCTAAGTTAGAAACGGTTTGTACATCCCTGCACCATATTATGCCATCAGGTACCAAATGCTTCAGGACAAAAAATAAAGACTAGGACGCCCCACTTCATATTAATAGCCGAACAGAGGTTAAGTGCAACTGATCAACCAACAAAGATAACTGTCAGAAATAATTGATTTTGATTATATTTCTAAAACAAAATTAATTTCTTAGAATACCATTTGTTAAAGAGAGTAATATTTTCCTGGCCCTTGTAAGACCAATTTGATTCATTTTCATGTAAGTATTCTGGCCCAAACTGTTGATATCTCAAACGGACGTCCGGGCTCCGGAATATATGGGCGATCGACCGGTTGGTTGTTTGGTCGGCCGATCTGGGTTCTTGACTTCTTAAAGCTTCGCAGGTAACACAGGAACGTTGCAAAGCTCATATTTGCTGCTGGAAGATTTTCATCCCAATGGAAATGTCTCAAACATTCATATTTTCTCAGGCTATATAAAGGAAAGCTTTTGGGGATTAAAATCACCAAGTACCACTACAGAGCAATACATACGGAGCTCACATTTCATTTTTATATTATCTGTTGAGAGCTTTGAGAGCAAATTTGTATATCCACTCTTTCAAAGAGTTTTTCCACTTAAAAAATTCATCCCATTTGTTAGATTGAGAGTTAGCAAAATTCTCAATGAGTTCATACAGAACTGAGTTTTGTTCTATAAGTGTTCTTAGAATTTGAGAGATAAACTTTAGCGGTTCGGCGAACTCCACGGGAAATTTAGCAGTGCAGTTGTAAGGTTTAATCGTAACCAGAAGCTCGTTGTTTGATTAAGTAAAAAAGCGGCTCTTTAGGCTAGTAGACTAGGCTGAGTAGTGGACAAGCTCCGACCGAAACCCTATATATCTTTGTGTGTTGTCTCTCCCTTAACTCATTTATTTCGTGTTTCTGCAAATTAAATTATTTATTTAGTTATAATTTTTATATACTCATTCCGTAAATAATTTTTTATTTGGACATTATTGTTAGCGACCCTATTCACCCCCTCTCGATTGCGTTTTCTGTAACAATAACAAACATTGACATTTCTAGCGGGTCTTACCTTTCAAGGTATTAAGGCAGACAAATTAACTTCAAATCTCGCGATCGAATTTTCATCAGACTCATGGTTGACACATTATGATCAATATTTTCTTCCACTATTGATGTATTAGTTTGAACTCGGTAGCTTGTAATATTTCTTCTCAAGTTCTTACACTTCACTAAAAAAAGACTCTGAGAAGTAAGTGTATAAAATATGATGATAATTCCAGTAGAAAGGCAGTGGGTTGACCACGAATATAGGGGGTAGCATCAGAAGCTCTCAACCACCAACCAGGAAAATTCTCCATCCACCCTAATCTGCCTTAACCCTAGACAACAATTTCAATTTGGCAAAAAAATTCGGTGAACTTTCCGGTGAACTTCCGCCGCCGACGACTTTTCCGGCAAGGGTGTATTATATAGGGGCATATTTGTCTATTAAAAATGGAGGATGGACCTTGTACCTTAGAAAATGCAAAAAAATGGATTAGAGGTATTATGGAAATATGAGGTAGACTAGACATGTTCCAAATAGCTGTAATGGACCTTAGAGCAATTCCTTATATAATCAAACAACGTTGTATTTGGAATATGACAAGTTGCCCACTCCTCAATCTGCCTAGCTCTTGGACAATCAGAAAGTTGTTTCAACTAAGGGGCATTGCTAATACGCTTATTAAGCATAACATTGGGAATGGTGAGAATACCTTTCGTTGGTTGGATTCTTGGCATCCTATTGGGTCTCTCTACAAGCAATATGGAGACAGAGTTGTATTCCACTTGGGTAGGCCTTTATATGCTAAAGTTAGTTCCATCATAGATAATGGTGTTTGGAATTGGCCACGAGGTCGGAATACTGTTATTCAGGAAATTATTCGTTCAACTCCTGCATCTCTTCTCCCTCATATGGGGAGGGAGGATAAGTTGGTTGGGTCTGCAGCTCCAAATGGTTTATACAGGTCCGCCTCCGCTGGGAATGCTGATAGGAGGACTAAACCTATGGTGGATTGGTTCAACTTGGTTTGGCTTAAAAAACGTGTTCCTAAGTGGTTATTTTTATGGATGGTTTGTTGGGGAAGACTGCCTACTAGGGATAGGCTGGTGAGTTGGGGTGTGACCCAGAGTCCAGAATGTGTTCTTTGTAACACTGGGTTAGAAACTCATGCCCATCTTTTTTTCGAATGTCGGTTCTCTTCTCAAGTTTGGGATATCTTGGTAAGGAAAAATGGCGGCGAGCAGGTCTCTAAGAGGTTTGAAGATCTTAAATCTTGGTTGTTGATTAAGTGGACCAGTGCTTCTGTTGCAAGCACTGTTTGGAAATTAACTTTTTCAGCAGCAATCTATCATCTTTGGAGGGAGAGAAATCATCGAATTTTTGCTGCAAAGCAAATAGATGAATCTACTGTTGGAAATAATATTGCTAATGATGTTAGAGCTTGTTTGTTATCTTGGAAGAATATAATTGTAAATGATAGTAATGTGATGCTTTGTATAGAGTGGAATCTTTGTAGGAGAGTCTGATTTAGGAGGCTTTGGTAGCTTTTCTTGTTTTCTTTTTGAAGTTTGTCATTGTTGTTTGTCTTGGCTCTCAAGGATACTCCCTTGGCCTTGTTTTGGTGTGGTTCTTTGCAATAAAGAATTAAAAAAAAAAACATTTGAATACATGCACGCAGAATTTACAACAATACAAATGAATGCAGATTTTCATACTGCGTGCAATTTCCGTTAGGACCTGCCTTATTATTATTATTATTATTATTATTATTATTTGTCGCTGCATCTATTGACAAGACATGAATGTAGCTGCCGTATTATTGAATTTCTTGCAATTATCTAAAAAATGAATAGAACTGTTAGTATACGCTTTTGCAACTTAGCACTTGCATCGCACCTGCCCGGTGCTAGTAGAGTAAAAATGACTACCTTCAAATGACTTACTACATGCAACACAGAATTTAAAGCAGGAATATTGCTCAATGCAAGCAACGCGGTCTGTAATTGACGTCTCAATACGACTCAGCACAGCCATCAGAAAAATAAAAACAGAGAGAAAACTTCCAATAAAACATAATACTAAGATTTACAAGCAAGATACGCATCAGAGAGGAGAGATAGAAGGGGAAGGCGAACACTCAGGAGAACGAAATTTTGTTTCTTCTTTTTTTGTTATGCATAAAATGCTCTATCTCCGGTGGTAAAACATCATACTATAACTTAAAAGATCAAGAACATACAGAAAGAAATATGATTGTTTTTTCCATGCCTCCGTTCACTAGGAAACATAGCCCAAGTTTATTCACTATGGCTGTCACTCAAAAAGAACTACAAGGCAAACTATACTTTTCGGGACAATTTGGCAGGCAGTTAGCCTACCAAACACATTCATCTTCCCCTTCTTCTAGCATGGCTTCCGATTCTCGAGCAGAAGAGAGCAACTTCATTCTCACTTAATTTCTTGAATCAACCCTTATCACTCTTTACATATGAATTCATCAAGTTGGCAAGTAGGAACATTAACTGCAATTTTATCCAGCCAAAATTACTTGTACATAAAGCAGTGTTCTTCATACAGAGCTATCAAGGCCGGAGCAGCATCTAAGAAATGGTGACGTCAACTATCTGCCTGTGCAAATACCCTCAAGGATATCTTTTTATCCTAACTCAGCTCTGAGGATCCTGATTCGAAGGTCTTCATTTTTTCGTAATATTGTTGTAAAAGGTTTTTGGCATCTTGCCAAACATTAGCTCTGTTTGTTTTTATGTAACTGAGGCAGGCACTCAATGAGTAAGCAGTTCAAATCTGTATATCATTCTCCGAAACTTGTATCATCTGCCTAGTACCATATCTTCTTTTTAACATGTTCTAGTTTCGCCAATCAAATTGAATATTAATAGCACCAGATTTCCTCGAGAACCAAGTAAGAGGTTCAAACTTTTAGTGGTACAAAAACTTTGACTTAGGTGAAGTACACAGTGGCTTCATCATTTGCATGATGTTTCTCAGTAAGTCAACCTATGCATAGTAATTTAGGCTTGCTTTCTTCTTAGCCTGAACTTGTATGATACCTTCATTGAAGTCTTCATGGTTCACCTGGGAAAGAGAAGAAGTCAAGCCATAGCTTTTATCAGTGTTTGCTCCTAACATGAAAATCCAAACGTGTAAATGCATAAATCACTTGCTTCTGTTATATTTTATTCTGCCAACAAAAAAAAAAACCTTATTTGTTTGTCTACTGGAACAGTTTTAGCCTCCATATATATCTCGAACTATGTTTTAATCTTTTGGTAAAAGTGTCAGAATGGCGACATAAAAAGAATTCCAATCTGGCTACAGCCTATGAATTCAGTTTTTATAGAGGCCAACTACTAGGCATACCCACACCAGATAATTACACCCATTCTATGCTAGAAGGCAGAATACAATAGTTTACAAATTGGTATCCCGTGTAAGAGCCTCCGACTTAGAATCTAGTCGACATACGATAACCACTTCGACATTATTCTTCGACATGAAAGGTGCTGAGGTGGTGCAGGTTCATGTCATGGAAACAGCCCCTCTCCACCAATGAGGGTTTCAGTTCCGTACATCTTTCCCCCCAAGAACTCATACTAGCCTATGTAGCACCAACACGGACATGAACATGCAGACATGCAAATTTTTTTAAAAAGGGGGGACACCACTCTCTCTCTCTCTGTATATATAAATATATAAAGTAGCACCGACACTTCGCGGAAGCCGGAAGTAATGTATCTCAATTTCAAAGTGTCCGGTTTTTTCCAATATTTGGGAGAATGTTCGACATTCTCCTGACATTCTCTGACACTTTTAAGGACACTCATAGGACATTTTAGGGACACTTTAATGATTGTCCCTAAAGTGTCCCGAGGTTGTCCCTTAAGTGTCATTCGAATGTTGGAGAATGTCGGTACTCGGGAGAGTGTCCAACCCCCGAATATTAGGAAAAAAACTAAAGACACTTCGAGATTAAGTGTCGGACATGTGTCCGGAGCATGTCCGTGTCCAACACGTATCTGACACCAGTTTCTGGTGAAGGGTCGGCGCTACATAGGTTGGAGCAGCGATTCATCAGTTTCCTTAATGACCTAGAAATCAAACCTATCATTTAACTTTCACCAATTGAGCCTTCTACGGTTCTATTCAATTGTCAATAAGCTTGCTTGAGTCCGCGTACACATGCACCAGCACAAAATGTGTGTGTGTGTGTGTGTGAGAGAGAGAGAGAGAGAGAAAGAGGACCTCAGTGGCATCGCGCCGAAGAGCTAGCATGCCTGCCTCTACACAAACAGCTTTCAGCTGCGCCCCGTTGAAATCATCAGTAGACCGAGCTAGCTCTTCAAAGTTAACATCTGGGTGAACATTCATCTTTCGGGAGTGGATCTATATTTCCAATGCAAATGATTCAGCTGGAATTCCCCCACATGAAAACTAAGAATATAATGTTTAAACATTAAAAGTTAAGAAAGGAAGGATTGTCAAAACCTGCAATATTCTGGCTCTGGCTTCTTCAGTGGGATGTGGAAACTCAATTTTACGATCCAATCGACCAGAGCGCAGCAGCGCAGGATCTAAAATATCAGCTCTATTGGTCGCTGCTATCACCTGCAGTTTCAAAACGTTCACAAAGTAAGGAAGAAAAAATATTGGAATTAATGACTCAAATAACTACAATAAGAATAGACCTATCAATATAATGTATGAAAAGACCCCCTTTGGCCGCAAAAGCCAGAAGCAAACAGTTGCCTCAGAATGACCATCAAACAGAAACTGTAATCAACTGAATGGAAGAGATATAAAAACCTTTATGCTGTCGTCACTGCTAAAACCATCAAGCTGATTAAGCAACTCCAACATTGTTCGTTGAACTTCCCTATCCCCACTAACTTCACTGCATTACGATTTAACAAAGAAGGGGAAAATGTGAGACTGTACGACAAGTTCCGATTATAACCTGAGATTCCATAATCGCAAACACAAACTAAATTCATGCAAGCTACAAATGAGACAAAAATATAGTCTACCTGTCAAACCGCTTTGTGCCAATGGCATCAATTTCATCTATGAAGATGATGCAAGGAGATTTCTCTTTTGCAAGTAGAAAAGCATCACGGACAAGTTTTGCTCCATCACCAATAAACATCTACATGCATAATAACTTTAGTAACTAAATTAACAGTGACTTTGACAAATGGCGCTAGCTGAACTGCATTGCTTATGTGCCATTAAACTACATAATCATTACATATTCACTGGAAAATACCTCAAGGACAAGCTTGCTCAAGTCATATGATACGGAAAAAATATATATAATTTATTGTCAAAGCAAGAAAAGTGCAACTGGAAAAAGGAAGTTGATCGTGATAACTCTATGACACTATCTATAAAAAACAATGACAGATTATGGAACCATTACATATACTTGCAAAAAGTATATTACTTTATAATGCTCAAGCATTCACTGGATTTCAAAGGACCCAAGAAAGAAGATACTTGATGCATCTACTTACGAAGAAAAGAAGGCAACAATAAAATGTAGCTAATCAAACCTGCCAAAGGACAAATATTGTGACAGGGAAATCTCCAGGATTTGGAGTATCATACTTCCAACACATATTGAGTGGCAAACAGAGTCTGGGCAATAAACCACAGAAATAACAAACAACATTTTCTTCTTAGTGCATCGACACCAAATAATATATTTGAAGCGCGGACAAGGACACAAAATATGACACCAGCACTCCCCAGATGCAAATTTCAAACAAAATGGATGACTCACGTTAGTGACACATTAAAAAATACATATTCGGATAGTTATATTACCACTCAAAAAAAGAAAAGAAAAGAAGATAGTTATATTACCTACTGGCTACTGGGCTTATAAAAGATTTATGGAAGGAAACAAGTCTAGAGATATAAAAGTACCCTAGTCCATATATGCCCTCTTTCGCAAGTCCCAAAACTGTACCAACAAAAACCATCATGACTTCCCCAAACCTAAGCAAGAGCCTACTATTCAAACAGCCTTCTATTCAAACACCAAGACATTCCAAGAGTGTCCTTGGGTGTACTGGGATGTTCTAGAGTATCTCCCGAGTGTCCCAAGTCAAAATTGGAGAAAAATAGGAATTCTGATATGAGTATAATATCCAACACCTGTATTTGACCTCCAGTGAGGTATTCGTACTTAGCAGAGTAATATAAATCGTCCTTTCAATTTACTAATGCCATAATGAGCTGGAAGGAGCCACAAATCTCACATGGTGTAAGCGGTTCATCGAGAGTAAAAACCACATCAAACCCAGTGGAATAAAAAAGCAATATGTTTCCTAGTGGCAGATAAGAATGGGCTAAGCTAAACAAAGAACATACCTGAACGAGCTGGGGGCCTGCTAGCTTCAAGAAAGTAGCATTCGTTTGGGCTGCACATGCACGAGCCATTAGCGTTTTCCCAGTTCCAGGAGGACCATACAAAAGCACTCCTTTGGGTGGGCGAACCCCTAACTTCTGAAACCGTTCTTTGTGTGTCATGGGTAAAACAATAGCCTCAACTAGTTCTTGAATCTGTTGCAATTGCACATGAGTCCAAGTGAGAAGCCCATGTATAGCTATCTAAGATCTGAGGAAAAAGTGTATAAATAAAATCTTGCCTGCTTCTCAAGCCCTCCAATGTCATTGTAGTCTTCAGTTGGTTTTTCATCAACCTCCATGGCCTTAACACGAGAATCATACTCTGAAGGAAGGGTATCCAAGATCAAGTAACTATCTTTATTCACCCCAACCAAATCCCCAGGCTTTAGCTTATCAGGGTCAACAAGACCAACCACAGGCAGGAAGATAGTCTGCAGTCAAGACATTTTAAATGGAGCTTCAACTAGGATTTTGGTTTCCAGGTAGGAGAAGACAAGCACATCAACAGGCTTAACGAATAGCATAAAATAAACAGCATTCTAACATTAAACAAAGGGGAAGAAAATCGCACTTGCAATGAGTTACAAACAAGGTTGTCAAATCGCGAATCGTATCGAGAATCGAAATGACCCTTTTCAGAATCGCGAATCGTATCGAATCGTGAATCGTAACGATTCGGTCAAAATTTTAAAAATGAATTAGAAAGTAATTCTATGCATTTACATTGGAAAGATATATTGTAATTAAGCTTATATCATCATAGAAGCATGTTTTCTATCATGAATTGATGATCATATGCAGAATAAATTGGTGCAAAAGCCTTATTTTGTGGTAGCAAAGGAAGAATAAACAAGTCTAGGGGTGTTTTTGCAAAAACAAACTATTATGGCTGTGAAAGTAGTGAAATACTAATAAACAATTTATACTGGTCTTAGTGGAGTTTATTAAAGAATAAAAAACTGAGTCTAACTGGAGTATATAGTTCTCATGAGTGAAATTTACATGTGGATGAAAAGCTAAACTGTTAAAAAGCAGTCGGAAAGCACCCAGTTGAAGACTGGTTGAAGCAGCGAGCTTGCGAAGCACGAGCGACGAGCGCCGATAGAAATCAGTCCAGTCGGAGCTCTCTCTCGGTGGCAGAACCAGCCCAGTTCAGTCGAAACCCAGAACAAATATAACCCTAGCCTAGATGATGAAATCAGGTATCCAGTATTGAAATCCCCTTGCAATAAACACTGTCGAGTGTTTCTGGGTGGGTTTCGACCCATTTGAAGTCTGGAATTGCAGGAAAAAAGCCCAGAAAATATGGTTTTTTTCGATCTGGGCCTGACAAACCGACCCGACCCGCTGGCAAACGAATCGCAAGTGAATTGTACAATTCGTGCGATTCATCAATTCTAGTTGCGATTCTCCGATTCCGAGTACGATTACATGTCATTTGCGATTCTGGGTACTGTTTCGAATCGTTTTATGTAAGAACCGTATCGTACGATTCGTATCACGAATCGTACGATTTTGACAACCTTGGTTACAAATAGCATTACATAATACTCATCTGTCCCAATTTGTTTGCCCTTTTGGGGAAGCTAGTGTTTATGGAGAGAATGATGGACCTGGTATTGACTTTCTCAATTTGCCCCTATTTGATGCTTTGTTGACATGACACTTAAATGTAAAAAGAAAAGGCAAAGAGTAATGTTGCACAAATTTTTACATCGACTTTTTAAAGTGAACATTCTTTTTCTTTTTGGGACATCCAAAAAAGGAAAGAAGGACCAGCAATTTGGGACGGAGAGAGCAAGTGTTTAGAAACTATGATGTTTTTGTTGATACATAATTTATTAGGAAGGCATGGCCGAGCAGCAACCCATGCAAACAAAGTACACCAAAACACTACAATATCTTTACACAAATACACATCCAAAATGCCATTAAAATCCAGACTGAATCATGCAAATGGATAATCCTCCTCGAGATCCATTGAGCAAACAATAGTATAGATTGCTCAGGCTTAACCAAGTTAACAACATCAAAGAATTCTCAGTACCTTCAAATTGATTATTTCCTGTTTCCTCCAATCACATCCGACCAAATGATGAGTTTCCAACGCCACCTTCTCCTTACTCAGCCTATACATCAATCAACTGTGATACACAACTGCCGCAAATCCCATGACTAACCCAGAAACTCCAAAGACGAACAGACATCCAGCCACTCAATGAAGGATGACAAGATGCCTAAACTTGGCCGATTTGCACACATAGAACTGCTGATAAAGGATCTTCCTACTAGGTGCATTCCCCTGCAAAGAACCTCATACTGAAAGGAACTCTAGCCTTAAAAGATTTTCCAAGGGAAAGAACTGCTTACCCTCACACCTTCCAGACCTGTGAGGCTATCCCGTATCCTAATCCTCAGACAAAAACAATGAGTGGTAAAGTACCGCAAGGAAACGAACGCTAGCTCAATCTCCTACTCACACAACCACCTCAAAATTTAATGTCCCACACCACCTTATATACATCAGAGACTCTAAAATAGAGGTTCCCCTACCACCAGTCACAAACCCCAAAAAAGATGGAAGAGAAGGGAATAGAACCGAGTTATTTTTTTTATTTTTTATTTTTTGAGAGCAAAAGGAAGAAAAAAGAATGGAGGGATTGAAACAAGAGAGAAAGATACAAGTTAAATGAACAACACTCAACCACTGTAACCACAAAATCTGCCACCGCACGGGCAACGTGATAGTTTACCTGGCGTGTAGATGTCTTCAAGACAACGCATTTACCCTTCCTTTGGGAGTCAAGATCAATGTTTGCACCATCTTCCTCAGCCTCATCCTCTGGGTTCATCTCTAAAATCTACAAGAACAGAATACGTGAACCTGAGCTCCCGCCAGAATTTAAACAATAATAGCCTGACACAACTTTCTTCGCACACACACCCTTGGAGTTAGCATATATGTCCTAGTCACAAAAGATTTACAATTCATCCTCATAAAGCGTAAGGTAAAATTATCATCAGAACTATACTATGCAGAATAATACATTTCTTTAAATAAAATAAAAAAAGGTAAATAAGACATGAAGTAGAAAGTGAATCGAGAATAGTTTAGCTGTCTTTTGGTAAGCAATGTAAATGTTTCTTTTTAAACTGGCACCAAATCACAACATTAATTCTGACCCAAGTTTGCTTGAACTGTTGCTCATAAATTAATTCCGAAACTTGCGCACCAATATGGAAAACACTACAAGCTAAAAACTAGACATTTCAACCTCATTGCAGACATAGCCGACGCCACCCACCATTAATACTTTGCATATTAAATCAAAATAAGATATCTGCTAGGGTTTTCTTGTCAAGAACATAAACAAAAATCAATCTTTATGCCAAATGCTCCTTTTAATTGCTAGAAGACTTAACACAAAAAATGAGCCAGGTAAAGGATAGTTCGAGTTGGAATCATTTATCAAAAAAAATTTAGTCGAGAAAATCTCGACCTCATTCGGTTATCGAGCCAAGTAGTGGATTGTTCACATTTATTTCAATATTTCCGAGCTTTAAAACTGTGTTCAAGGTTGGTTAGTACTTTGTCCACGTAACTTGTCAGTTTCGAACATGCTTTCACAAGTCGAGATCTGATTTTATTCAACAGCCAGCCCTAACTAAATATATACAGTATTTTTTTAAGAAAATAACAAAAGATTATTACCTCAACAATGTTGCCAACCAAATAGGGAAGTTGCTTGTTGAGCTTGATCTTCTCCTGATTCTCCTTTATCTTTTCCTTGAACGACTCCAGTTCAAGGTTCGTTCTTTGCAACTCTTCCTTCACACCAAATCAAGTTCACACAATATAAGCGATATTTCAACACTAAAAAACCAATCAAGATCGATCAAATAAAATACGGAGAGATCTTTACCTTGAGGATTCGAATTTCGTTGTCAAGGAGCCTCGAAGCCCTAACGATGTCGTCGGTCGACATCGAAGCTAATTGGTCTTCTTCGAAACTACTGTCCTCGACTACCATCGCTGTAGCCATGGGAGACGTGGGGGGGTTTTAGAGAGAGAGAAAAAGAGATTTTGGAGAGAGAGAGGGAGGAACGATGGATCGACAGAGGGAAGGGAAGTATGCCTGCCTTCTTGTTGTTCAAGCCAAGAAGAGTAGAAGACTGAGGGATGAAGCCAGGTGTAAGCGGGCTGTGTTGCAAATGGGCCAGGTTTAATATTTGCAGATGGCCCAGTTGGGATTGGGTATGAGGAAGTCTCCTTCAAATGGAACTTGTAGCAATTTGGTCTTTGCATAATCATCTCACTCCAATTTATATTATCAGTGATTGTTTTAATGATGTCATGCAAATTGGAAGGAAGAATGAGGGACGCCATACTAATAATTTTTTATTGCGCAACCTCGAAAAGGAGATATCAAAACTTCATTTTTGAAGGATCTCAATAGGGATGGCAATCGTGACCGAACCGATGGGTACCCGAACTGTAACCGGTTTTATTACCCGAACCATAACCGAAAAATTCCCCATGGGTATGGGTATGGTTTGTAATGTGAGATAACCGAACGGGTTCGGTTCGGGTATGGTTTGAGGTATTAACCGAACCGTGACCCGAACCGAAATGTATAATTACATAATTACCCTTCATATATATGTTAATTATATTTTTACCCCCCTTCTAATTACATTTTCACCCCTCCTATATATTTAGATTTTTACAGAAACACTTCAGTCTTCACACTTGAGCACATCAGATCTCGGGTTAGGGCGAAAAGGGGTGCGGCTGCTCCTCCCCATCTGCTACGCCTCTCTCTCTCTTCTCTTCTCTTCTCTTCTCTTCTCTCCTCTCTCTCGTTCTCTCTCTCTCTCTCGGACCTCTCGGTTCTCTCTCCTCTCCTCTCCTCTCCTCTCCTCTCTAACGTGTG
>JAXBDA010002011.1:0-47336 GCA_036023075.1 Gaultheria prostrata | reverse complement strand
CCCCCATTTAGGGAGGCACTATTCACTCCCTACCCATTTTTTTATTCTTTCTCTCTCCTCCCCCCTCTTTGCCGGCTGTTTTTTTTTATTTTTTTTATTCTCTCTCTTGTCTCTCTCTTACTTTTCCCCCATATATTATAATTTATTAAAAATAGGGAGTGTTGTTGGAGTGTTGATAGAAAAAGTGTCAAGTTATAATAGATATATGTACTATTCACAAACTTTTTTGAGGAGTTATTGTTGGGGTTGCTCTAAAGGAGTCACCCATTTGCAGACAAAGCTCTGACAAAGAGTACGTACTTCGTCTCTCTCTCTCTAATGGACTTCATCTCTCTCCCTCTCGTCCTCACCACCACCCAAATCGGAAATCAGCCACCTCCTCTCCCCCACTGACCCCACCCTCTTCGTCGGCTTCCTCTTCAACCTCTCCTCCGACGACCCCGCCGTCCGCTCCTCCGCCAGATCCCTATACTCTTCCCTCCGCTCTGGCTACCCCAACTACCTCGCAATCAACCACATCGACAAGGAAGAGGAGTTAGAAGCCTCTGCACTTTAGTCTCCAAGATAGCAACCGATGTTTTAGACCGAGAGCGGTGGCCTGATCTTCAGAGATTTCTTTTCGAAGCTTTGAAGACAAAAGTCGGTCATGTCTCATTTAGGAGCATTCTACTTGTTCGCATTTAGGAGATAGACACCTTGTAAGTTGATTTGTGAACTGTAAATCTACGATTTGTGTGTACGAAATTCGTTCATAAAAAATTCGCAATGTTTTATTTGGTGCGAATATGGAACTCTCACTCATCGGGCGGGTTGATGTCCATTTGTAGTCCAGATTTGTGTATTATTTCGTCTGTGTGTAGATTTTTTTTGCATTGAATCCAGTATTTTTTCCATTCTTGAAGAAATTCGCAGTGGTTATACCAAATTCGCAGTGAATGTTTATGATAGATTTTTTGTATTTTTGCTTGATGTAAACATTTTTTGGGAAAAACCACAAAAAATGGGTTTTAATAAAGAAAAATACAAATTCGCAGTAAAAATTCGCAGTGAATTTCGCCGGCCGGAAAAAGACGCCGGCCGGAAGTGGATGGTGGATGAAGGTGGGGAGTGAGAGGAGGTGTAAAGAGTAAATTTGTGTTTGAAGGGTAGAAGGGTAATCTTATTAATGAGTTGTACCCAGAGGTAATTAAAAATTGAGTGTTACCTTAATGAGAATTAAAGAGTAGTTTCTGTACCTAGAGGTAAAAAACTGTTTTGTATATGGGTTAGGTCAAAATAAGCCTAATACAAGATTTTGGGCCTCTCCAAGTAGTAAAAATAAGGGAAAATTTCAAAATCCCCCCATACTTTACACGCAATTACAACGCGCATCCCAAACTTCAGTTTATTGCAATTTACCTCCCAAACTTAAGCTCCGTTAGTCAAAGCGCATCCTTCCGTCCCAATCTGTCATCTCATTTAACGGGAAAATCTGATGTGGAAGATAACGGTGTAAACAAAAACATTAGAGGATATTTTGGAGGGTGTGGGTGATGACTTGTCCTAATTTGGAGGGAAAATCCTCCTCTCTCTACTTGGTTTCCCTCCAAAACCCACCTGCCCTATTAAAACAGGGCATCATACTGCCCTATCTCATTCCATATCTCATTCCCTCTAAAATTCTTTCCCCTTCCTTCATCATCTAAAAACAGATCTTTGGCAAATGAACAACAGTTGCAGCGACAACAGGAGGACCTACAACAACACATTCTCAATGGACAATAATCTTTGCATCATATGTGGAAATCAGAAGCTGCTGCACACTTCTTGGACTGATCAAAACCCAGGTAAGAGATTTGTGAAGTGCACAAACAATGACTGCAATGATTTCGGTTGGGTGGATCCCCCTATTTGTAGAAGGTCCACTCAGATTATTCCAGGGCTGCTTAGGAGGATCAATAAGATGGAGATGGAGCTTCATGAAAGCAAGGCTGGAGAGAAGAAGATGAAGATGTTTCTTGTTGCAACTTGGATCTTACTTGCTGTTGTGGTCTTTTACCATTACTTTTGAACCAAAAATATAACATTTAGGAATGGCTAGCTAGGTGTGTGTGGGGCAGATTAAGGGTGTGTAAGGGAAATGTAAGGGAACATTTTGCAGCATCATTAGTTTTGTTCCCCAAATATAGGGATGTGATGAAATGTAAGGGAACATTTTGGAAGGTAATGGAATGGTAATGTGGTCTCTGTGGTCTATAGGGATGTGATGATGCTCTGTTTTATAGGGCAGGTGGGTTTTGGAGGGAAACCAAGTAGAGAGAAGAGGATTTTCCCTCCAAATTAGGACAAGTCATCACCCACACCCTCCAAAATATCCTCTAATGTTTTTGTTTACACCGTTATCTTCCACATCTGAATTTCCCGTTAATGAGATGACAGATTGGGAGGGAAGGATGCGCTTTGACTAACGGAGCTTAAGTTTGGGAGGTAAATTGCAATAAACTGAAGTTTGGGATGCGCGTTGTAATTGCGTGTAAAGTATGGGGGGCATTTTGAAATTTTTCCTAAAAATAATCCAACTAGTCTTGATTAAAATATTAGATGATGTGACCCTTATGGGAATATGGAAAATAGAGGAAGAAGTCAAGAACCGAACTAAACACAATAACAAAATCAATATTCTCGAATCCATTGGCGAACTTTTTGTATCTGTGAACTTTTTGTAATGGTTATTTATGATGAATATTTATTTAAACAAAATTAGCTTGAAAATATATAGAGGCCTATTTTATGACTTTGCTTTCGGCCTCCGAAACCTTAGAGCCGGCTCTGGTCAAACGGGCATGGCCTTCCGGCATGGCCCATTTAATTTCATGCCAACCGTGCTTCGTGCCGACCCATTTACCCAATCGTGCCGTGCCATGCCGTGTCATTTCTTAATCTTTTCGTGCCGTGCCGGCCCATTTACTTAATCGTGCCGCATCATGCCGTGCCGGCACATCTCCAAGTTTCGTCTAATTTTTTTTGTATAATCTAGCTGAGTTTCGTCGAATTTTTTTTTTGTATAACTATACCTATATTTTTTGAACAAACATCAAGAAGAATTTACCAAACATCAGTAGGCATTTATTCGGACGAAAAGTATCATTGAAAAAATCAAATGCGGTCCCGATCGAAAAGAAACTTTACACGATTGATTTCATCAATAGGAACAACAAAATCAACAGCTTGATTGTTAAAATAGTTCCGGTGTATTGAGATTCGCAAAAGATTTGTATTGACTTATTAAAAAGTGTGTAACATATAATTAGAAAATCCATCGTTAAAATTTTTTTTTGGTACATTAAAAATTAGTATTTGTTGTGCCGTGCCTTCGGCTGTGTCTCGTGCCGTGCCGTATCGTGTCGTGTCTAGCCCACTCCATGCCATGGCCTTGTTGTGCCCATCTAAAATCGTGTCGTGCTCGACCTAGTTCCGTCCCGTGCCCGTTTAAAACCGTGCTTGTGCCGTGTCGGGCCCGTGCCAGCCCGTTTGACACCTCTACCCAAAAGGCCTCACACAAACCTCCATTGGATGGCCAAGTCCAAACCCTTTATTTAATTCCCTCAACCTGGACTGTCCTTGTCGACCTAGATTTCAACCTGCACACAAGAAATTGGATAACCCCTTTGTGTTTCAGAATCATTTTTTAACTTGATAAGATTGTTTAGACCACTTGGTTCAAAGGTTGAATCTTTCACCTGTCAGTATACTCAAAACCTTTCCTTTCTCTGAGCCCTCTAAACCCACAGGGCCACCACATAATGTCATGCAAACACCCTTAAGTTCTTTAACAATCTAAGAAGGTCTTTGTCTCTATAAAAACCCATAATAATTAATAACAGTACAAAGAATCAACATCAGCTCCATTTCACCAAAGGTAATGCCTTCAATCTCCTACTAATGTGATTTCTTTATTGTCATGTAGTTCTAACTTTTTCTGTTTCTTCTTCAGACAATCAACATCAAAGCCAATGGAGATGGCTGCAGCAACAATCACAGGAGGAAGAAGAAGCTTCCCCTGATGGACCAACATCGTGTTTATCATCAGGAGTTTCTCCTTCCACTTCTCACGACAAGAAGAACAACATCCACTGTCTCTCTACAATGCCATTTATGGGTTTCTTCTTCCAAATCTCACCAGCTTTCTCAAACTGAAATATCAGGGGTTGGATCTACTCCATTCGAAACACACCCGAAAGCCATGTTCATTTCCATTGCCAGTTTGCTTCTATACTGCTCAGCCTATTCGATTCATAGTCACACCACGATGGTTTATGCTAATGGTTCTTCGTGGTGCAGAGGTTCTTGGTTCACTTTCTTTGGTGTCTTTGGCATCAGTTATTTCCCCCGAACCAGTTAGGCCTGTTCTGTTTTTGCTGGATGTCCTGTTTTCAGCAGGGCTGATGGTGAACTTCAGACTTGTGCAAGTGCTGTGGAACTATATCCAAGGGAGAATGAGGGGCAATCGTGTCCATGATCTGAATACCCAACAGAGGTGCATCAGAGGACCCCTGATCGATCCAAGTTCGTCTGTGGCGCGCGGCTATGTTAGGAGGGAAGGTGTGCTTCCGGTGTAAGTAGAGGAGTATGGAATTCTCTGTCCTTTGAAATTATGGTTTATCTATCCTAATTCATGATTGGAGAAGTAATAGGGTCTAGGAAAACTTTCCCTGAAAACATCCAGGATAGAGAAATAGACGGCTCAGATTCACATTTTATGGATCTGAGCCATCCATTTCTCTTTCCTCAATGTTTTCAGAGAAAGTTTTCATGGATCCTAACATTTTCGTTGACGATTGTCCTTATACACTCCATGACATCGTGCATTAGAACAGGAAACATGATTTTTCGATACAGAGGATTCCGACTGCTGGAGAATCAGATTACTGACGCACGTACACGGAAATTGATAATCTAAGACCAGTCTCCACAAGCTGCTGCTATCTATCTCTTTTTAAGTTCATTTTCACACCTTTCTCGTTTGTCATTTGTCATATGTGTGTGCTGATGGTAGTGTTGTGTTATTGCCGGTTGTAACGACACTCAGTTATTTGTTGCGTATGTACTGATGGTTATGTTATTGCCTGTTGTAATAAGCCTCAGTTGAAATAGTTTGAAGCTTTTAAGTCTACTGTATGAACGTGAAGTGCTACTACTAAGAATTTTAACTTGCCTATACTTTACTGGTGCCTAACGAAAATATGTGATGGATAAAGATGTTGGGACACCACGTAAAATAATAGTAACTCATTATGACTTTTGATGCACAAGGGTACTGGACTCCTGGTCAATTTTTGCCAAAAAGCCTGATCTTACCAGTTCAATAAATAGAAATATGTAAACTAGCAGCATGACAACAATTAAACTCCATTATATAACACCACTAGACATTTTGTAATGTAACATGGGCTAAACTTGGGAAGAAATCAATAAAGAGCTAGACCCAAATTTGTGACAACTTCAAGCAGTTTTCGACAGAGTAGCTAGAGCCTAAAAGGTACAGCACTGAAAGTTGAACAATTTCTACAAATAAAACTTGATAAGGTTATCCAACAAAGACAACTGTAACGGAAATCCAACCATTCTGCACATTATTGTCTCGTATTAACAGGATTTCCAACGCTCACCAGCACTCCCACTAAGCTAACCCCTAAGCTCAACACAGAAATCTTTAAACTGCATGTATCGGGTTGCTGCTGGAGTTGACACGCGAACTCCCAGAGGGAGCAGGATTAGCATGGAAAGCTGAGTGCCTATTGGAACCTTCAAGTAGCTTGAGTGAGAGAGAGGATGGTTCTGCATTTCCAATGGATTCCCCTACACTGAGTTTCGACATGCCAACCAGCTCATCCACATTAATCGGGCTCTTCGAATGTACTGCTGTTGGCGCACCTCATGTGCCTCCGTTTTAAAGGGCTCCACAACACGCCCAGGCCAAAATGGAACAGAAAATGGTAAGAATTGAGGGATATAAGCAGGAATAACAACTCAATAACAGTACTGCAACAGTGCTGGGTTTTGTGGGACCTGTTCGCCATCGTTGGAGTCCATTTGATTCACATTCTTCGTCCAAAGCAGGAGGTGCAGGCAATGGGTTGGTTGTCTGTGCTTCCACTTTTGGAGGGTTTACAGCAAAGAAATCATGCGATTCCATTGGAGTATCACCAGACTGCAAAAAATGCACGAAAAATAAAGCAGACATATGGGTTACAAGTGCTACCAAAGATAAAGTCAACCATTTGGGCATCGACACCATTTCTCTTGATCAAAAAAAAAAAAAAAAAAACCATTTGGGCTTGACTGGAGAGGGGTGAGGTGAGGGTAGTGTGTTTAAATGTTGAATTCATCTAATTCTCTTGCTCTAAATGAGTAGGAAACCGTGAAAAGATACACTCATCTAAATTTTGAGTTTTCTTGAATACTTCATTTATATTTTTTCAGGGTGAATTGATGTCCATATGCATTATAGTATGGTAAACCCCACTCCTTCGGCGTGTTTAATGGGTATATAAAGTGTTTAATACAAACTACAAAGTTACAGGATAAGCTCGACTACTTTGGCATACATAATGGGAGGCGTGCTCATGGGTGAAGGCACCGTGGTACAAGAGGGGGTCACTTGACCCCTTCTCACTTTTTTCTTTTAAGGATTTTTGATAGTTTGGAGCTAAATTTTGTAATTTTGACCCCTTAAAAATTTTGTAAATTGCCCCAACTTGCTTAAAATGCAAATAATTCTCAAGTTTTTTTTATTCTTTTCGAAAGTTGATAGTGTTACAAATGATGTTATTGTACATTATTTTCATAATATAATAAGTCATTTTTTTTTTCCGGCAAAATAAATAGATATCTATAAAAGGATCAAGTAGATTACATCAAGTGAATCAAAAAGAAAGCGGAGACAGATTGATAAGCAATCAAACACTACCGCAACACAAAAGCCTAAAATGGTCGACCATGACCCTGAAGCTAAGAACTAAACAGAGTCCCAAACTGAAATCAAAACGCGTCCAGCTACTCTGTGAGAAAATGAATCCGACTAACCTAGATTGAATGCTTCTTTCATGGAAATATGACCACGAGAATTTCCTCCCATGCACTAGCAAGACCCTTAGCTCCCAAACATTCATAAAATCTTGAAAATCCCTCATGCCTAAGACAAAACTTGAACATCCCAACCAATCGCCAATCGATTTGATCTCATTGAAATTGCCTCCAAAACATCATGATGCTATTGCCCTTCAAAACCATTAGCACTCCCTGAACAATTCTCATTTCTAAGTAGATATTGGGTGCAAATAGGTTGATTAGCACACATTGGAATGAGCCATATAGCTAAGAATACCTCAAGATGCCCCCACTGCATTTACAATGCCAAAGTCCAATACCTCAACATGGGCCCCACTGCATTTACAATGCCAAACTCCAATTTTGTGACATACCATATTCTATGAACTTGGTATTTGACTATAGTAGCCATCAAAGTTTCCTGAATAAAAGAATGTCAGGCTTCCAAGAAACCACCTTGATCACATGAATCTACTTCACATTACTTGACAGACCCACTCTACATCCACTCAACGGCCAAAACCTGTCGAAAAAACTAGGAGGATGTCACAAATTGATGCTGAAAATCTCTAAAGTTTCCCATATTGAGTTGAGCCATTCACTGGATTACCTCTGCATCAGTTTCCAGGTGTACGACTCCCAGCCTTTTACTATCCTCAACTGCTTTTTCATAAGCTTTTAAAATTGCTAGATTTCTCATAGTAATGTCTTCAGAGTTTATTGATTCAGAATGGGGATTATCTTCAGAACCAATATCCTCAATCTCATTTTAATTTTCCAATGATTCTAGAATCTCTCTGACTTCTCTTCTCTTCCTTCTCCTTTTCTCTTTTGCCGTGACCAATTCATTTTGTTACACATTAATCCCAACTGTATCAATTTCTGCTACGGCCTCAAGTGCCTTTTCAGCTATATCTCTATCAATACTATCATTAAAATCCTCGCTTGATTATTGAGGCCCAAGTCAGGAGTTTCACCCACAATTGACTCTTCGCCTTCTTCCTTAATATAATAAGTCATTGGGACCAATTATAAAGCAAAAGTACACGTATCACTCTAAATCTATGTTAAAGTCTTAATTTTAGTTATTTATTTGCATGAGCAAAAAAAAAAAAACCTTGTATATAGATCTAATTTTTGACCCCACTAATCTAAAATTTTGGCTTCGCCCCTGCGAGCTTTATAGGGGTGCATGGAATTATGAGTGATGGACACAAATCCCATGCCATTGCTCAAATGTCGAGGCTCTAACTGCAGACATGGGTGCTTCACAAATTTAGAAGAACCCAGGTCGCAAGAGTCCAAAAACCAAATTTACATCCCTGTACAAAAAGAACTAGCCAACCTCGATTGACTGGGACTCGAGGCTTAGTTTGTTTGTCAGGTTTAAAGAAGCCAAAGCATATGTACCCTACCGTGAACATTTGGAAAATAAAGTAAACTTGTAAGCCACATCTTAGGATGAACACATAGGTCTACATGGTGGAGTTCAAATTACTTGCCTGAGACTACGAATGAGCTCAATAACATATATGTTCCTACACATACAGCACACGCATGAGCGCGCGCGCACACACGTATGAAACTGTTCATAAGAATATAAGGTGGGGGACTAATACATTTTTGTTGAGAAAAATTCAAACTTTTTTAGATAAATTAGAACACACTGATATCTAGTAATTGTCGGCAATTGATATCTAGTAAGTAAGCAAAAGGTTGAATCTTTTTCAATCAAACATGCATTATTTTTAAGTTCGCATTATGCTGTTTTTGGACGGAGGTACTAGTATGTGTGTACACACAAAGATAAGTCTATATATACATATGAAAACAAACACAAGTATATAAAGTGTGGTTCAAATTACTTTTCTACGATACATATCCTAATTTGAAAACACTCTACAAGTGGTGTGTGTGTATGTACTGATGTATACATATGAATGTATATGTAAGTCTACACGATGGGGTTCAATTTAGAAAATGTCAAGGGGAGAGAGAGAACCTTGGCAGATTGCAAATGTAACAAAGAAAAAGAGCTTCATTTTCCCCAACACCAAAGAAGCCATTGATAAGCCTAAGCGATCACTTCTATTTTGAGCTGGCTCTCTCCTGTGGCCTTGTTCTTTGTGCTCCAATATATGAAATTCATCTCAGAAAATTTTAAAAAAACTATTGGAAAAAAAAAAATACTCTGCTAACTGGGAAAATTAATGAGGGGCAAAGCTAACTGGGGAGGTATCTCATAACTGTATTTAATGATCACAAAGAAGAGGTGACAACTAAGGGCATCTGCTACAGCCTCTCTAAATGGGTTCTCTACCCTATTTTACCAAGCTCAAACTCCCAAAACTCCCCACAGCAGCTTTCCTATAAGAGCCTCTCAAACACACACATAAACACATACATATGAAATTTTCCATAAGTATATAAGGTGGGGTACAGATTACTTGCCTGCGAGTGCGAATGACGTGGTTCCAGACAGAAAATCGAAGTTGTTTGGGACTCAAAACCCTAAATTTAGAACAGAAGGCACAAGAGCAAAGGAGGAGAGAGAAGATGGTGATCTGGGAAGTAAGAATTTTGGGCTTTTTTTTTAATTTTCCACGTCATGACACATGTTGAACATGTGTCATGCCACTAAAACGACGTCACTTGGACTTTTGGGCTTTTTTTTTTTAATTTTGCACGTCATGACACAGGTTGAACCTGTGTTATGCCATTAAAACGACGTCACTTGAAATTTGGGCCTTTTGTTTTTAATTTTCCACGTCATGACACAGGTTGAACCTATGTCATGCCACTGAAACGACGTCACTTAATAATAACATTTTAGTTCTAAGAGCTCATGGGTACTACAAGGACGTTTACTACCAATATCGACCATTATTTAATGATCCGAGACATTCTTCTTGTAGAAATTATTATAATGCAAATGATGTACTAGTATCTCATAAATAAAATACATTTACATACTTAATCTAAATGAATTTCTATTCCTTAAAATGGGTTTGGATACATTAAATCATATCCTTTTCTCTACATATAATTGTTAGGTGACTTTAAGTACACTTTTTATCTATCTAAGTTATATTTTAATGATCCAAGACATTCATATTGTACAACATAAAAAAATACAAATCATGTAAAAATTTCACCGTAATTGGAAATGTATTAGTAATTAATCGAAATGAATTTATGTTCCTTAAAATAGTTTCGGCTGCACTGAATCAAAACCTTAATAACCGGTTTCAACATAACAATGTACATTTTCCGATCAGAATCATGTCGACGCCGATTTGATTATCGTCTTCTCAAGCGCTCCTCGACGCAATACCTGCTCCATCGATCGAACTCTAATTCTCAACATTCGACCCAATTTCCAGGTTCTCTTTTCATTTCATGATACAAACAGATTTCGCCTTCATTTATTTGTTAGTTTTCGATCTCTCTTTGACAGCTGCAAAACCGGAAGTATTTGGTTATGAAAAGTACCCATTTCATTTTGAGTTTGCCGACGAAGAAGAAGAACGTGAGTAATTAGTAATTACGATCTTAATTCTTTGAGTCACTCCTTTATGGAAGAGGACACTAGATTATATGCAAATTTGGCTCTGATTGATTTTGTTCTCGACTTGCAGGAGAACTGTATGGACAACTACATCTTGAACTGGAAAGCGCGTTGAATTTAGAACAAAGTAAACATGTTTCCTTGTCATTCTTCATTGCTAACTGGATTAAATTAGTGTTGGGTAGTTCGGAGGCCGATTGGAACTCAATGATATCTTACTTGTATGGTTTTGTAAAGCGAAATACAAAAGAGCCCTAGCATTCACGTGTAATACACCCAAAATTTCGAATGTCTCTCTCCATTTCGAAATTCAAATCATGCCAATTCTCTCTAAAATTTGAAGGAGTGGGAAGAAAACACTTTATTTTGATCCCTCGTCACTCCTAGGTAAGTTAAATTTTTTTTCTTCCTAATTTGGAAATTACATTATCTGTGTTCGTGTAGATGTGGTAGGACTTAGGAGGGTTTGATAATTGATTTCTAGGGCTCCCAAAGTTGATTCTATTGTTTTACTCGGTATCTTAGCCATGTAGGTGGGTTTTCTACCTAGAAATCAAGCCTCACGTTTTCTACCCAGTAATACGAATGCTGGGTGGGGAATACATGTGTGTAGATACGCACTCATCTCTTTTCAGTTATCTTTATCTTTTGCAATTTTATAATAGCAAGTTAATTTTCCACGTCATGACATAGGTTGAACCTATGTCATGCCACCGAAACGACGTCACTTAATAATAACCTTTTAGTTCGAAGAGCTCATGGGTACTACAAGGACGTTTACTATCAATATAGACCATTATTTAATAATCCGAGACATTCTTCTTGTAGACATTATTATAACGCAAATGATGTACTAATATCTCGTAAATAAAATACATTTATGTACTTAATCTAAATGAATTTATATTCCTTAAAATGGGTTTGGATACATTGAATCATATCATTTTCTATACATATAATTTTTAGGTGACTTTAAGTACACTTTCTATCTATCTCAGTCATATTTTAATAATCCAAGACATTCATATTGTAGAACGTAGAAAAATACTAATCACGTAAAATTTTCATCGTAATTGGAAATGTATTAGTAATTGATCTTAATGAATTTATGTTCCTTAAAATAGGTTCGGATAAATCAAAACCTTAATAACCGGTTTCAACATAACAATGTACATTTTCCGATCAGAATCATGTCGACGCCGATTTGATTATCGTCTTCTCAGGCGCTCCTCGACGCAATACCTGCTCCATCGATCGAACTCTAATTCTCAACATTCGACCCAATTTCCAGGTTCTCTTTTCATTTCATGATACAAACAGATTTCGCCTTCATTTATTTGTTAGTTTTCGATCTCTCTTTGACAGCTGCAAAACCGGAAGTATTTGGTTATGAAAAGTACCCATTTCATTTTGAGTTTGCTGACGAATAAGAAGAACGTGAGTAATTAGTAATTACGATCTTAATTCTTTGAGTCACTCCTTCATGGAACAGGACACTGGATTATATGCAAATTTTGCTCTGATTGATATTGTTCTTGACTTGCAGGACAACTACGTCCTGAACTGGAAAGCGCGTTGAATTTAGAACAAAGTAAGCATGTTTCCTTGTCATTCTTCATTGCTAACTGGATTAAATTTGTGTTGGGGTAGTATCTTACTCGTATGGGTTTGTGAAGGGAAATACAAAAGAGCCACTAAAGCATTCACGTGTAGGTGGGTGTTCAAATCACTCCCATTCTCTCTGAAATTCGAAGGAGTGGGAAGAAAACACTTTAAATTGCATTATTTGTGTTCGTGTAGATGTGGTAGGACTTAGGAGGGTTTGATAATTGATTTCTAGGGCTCCCAAAGTTGATTCGATTGTTTTGCTCGGTATCTTAACCATGTAGGTGGGTGTTCTACCTAGAAATCAAGCCTCATGTTTTCTACCCAGTAATACGAATGTTGGGTGGGGAATACATGTGTGTAGGTACGTAGTCATCTCTTTTCAGTTCTCTCTGTACCTTTTTTATTTTGAGATTTTGTCTTTATCTTTATCTTTTGCAATTTTATGGTAGCAAGTTAGTTTTCATGACCTTTGTAACGCCATCATCTGGCCAAAATATCAGTTTTCATTTTCTCCGTCAATCATTTTTTGTCCTTCTGCTTCGTGTTTGTGCTAACTGCGTTGGTTTAGTTTCTGTTCCCAAATGTTATCTCTCTATTATGCTGTTTTTTTTTCTTTGCACAGTGAAATAAGAATTTTATTAACTAGAAGTAGAGAATACATACAAGTTATTAGAAAGACAAGAGCGAAATGCATCACAACAAGAGGAAAGCATCCTGACGAGGTTGAAACCTTAACCACCCGAAAATCATATCCCGCTCAAGGCCCATAGAGCACAATGAAAGAACGATTACAATTAATTTGGTTTTTACCAAAAATGTGAATGGAATTTCAATTAATTTGGCCCCTAAAAGCATGAAATCCTATTCTTACAATTCATTATTTGAACTATAGCTTGAAAGAGTTCTGGTTACTCAATTTTTCGTGAGAAGCTGTGTACAAATTGTAGAATTTACATTTTTACTACACTTAGCTGTTGCCTTTGATGGGGAGATCATTATGCCAGTGGGGGTGGTTGCTTTGATGGTGTTGAGGATCATTATAACCATCTTCCTTTGTACTTCTTCTCTTCTCCTAGTTTCGAAAGAGTAGCGTGTAAGAATTCTATGAGATGATATGAAATAGTCAAAAAGAAGGCGAAGTGATAAGTGGAAGTAGAAGGTCTATCGTACATTCATCATATTTTGGTTAGCAATCCATAAGGCAGTGCTCAACCATTATGGACACTGTTCTGCTGTGTTCAATGAACAGATTTCACTGCCTTCTGTCCTATTACTTATATGGTTTGCCATTGCTTTTGGTCTAAATATAAGCCCATAAGATTTCCTCGGCAAAATAGTTCCGCAAGGTTGTCAACAATCTTGAGAATTGAGAGGAGAGGGTAAAGACTTGAGTATAAATTCTGCTGAATGTTGAAGAGTACACTCGAGCATGTTTATCCTGCTGCTACGGTTGTCAAGGTTATGTCCAAGTCACGATATGGAACTGTTGGCTTATTACTGGTGGTTAAGTTTTCAAATTTGAAATTCGATGTTAGAAGTTTGCTCAAAGACGACTTTTGTTGTAGAGTATTTTTTCTTGTTTCCATGACAAGGTAGTAGCCTGTTGGCCAGATTACATACTTCGATCAGCACGCAAAGGACGGTGAGCAATTCTCTTTTTGGACATTTATGTGTGTGATTGCTTTTCTATTGTCTAATTCTGATTCGTATTTACTTGTAAAAATAAAAGAATGAACACAGATTTCGGTGAATGACTGCAGAGCATTTCAAGCCCTTGTTGGAACAGATTTCGAGGTTAGAGGAGGCTCTTTACAACATCCAGTTTGGGCAGCATTGGTTAGAAGCTCAAACATATCGGCAGGCAATTGGTAAACTACAAACTAATTCCACTTTTCTCTTGGATTAACTAGGAAATAAGAAGAAAAAAAAGGAAAACTATTCCTGTTTGACATTTGAATAGTAAAAAGGGCACTTGATTGGCCTGATCGCTTTTGCGCAACATTGGATATTCTAATGCAATGCTAAGCATTTTTGTTTCTTTCTCATTTTGGAACAAGGTAGCTCAACTTGCATGGATTCATGTTACTGGCTTACTAAACCGGTTGCACTTATGCAAGTTGCTACGGCCTATCGATGAATATTACAGTGAGAAATAAATACCTGTGGTAGATCCTTTTCTTTCTTATTTTCGACCATCCTTCGCCTGTGGCCCTGTGCTTTTCCAATTACATGTTTTTCAGTCATACAGTGTCTGCTGGGGCGGAGTCCATTCACTAACCTTGGGATTCGTTGTTTTCCTTCTGGAATTTGCAGTCAATGAAGGAATGAGTCGAAAAGCAATCCACAAGCAATGTTGGAATCGGCAGCACTAATCGGTGCCAGTGTCCTCCAAGTCTACCTCCTTCAACGCCTGTTTGAATGAAGGCTTGGGACATCCAGAGTTTAGACTTTCAGATTCATTTAGGTATATTCTCACTTCAGGCATTTGTTTCCTCCCTCAGTACTCCACTGCACATATTAGCTCAGAAGCTGCCACGGCTCTTGTTTTCTTGGAATTGGTTGAGTTGCCCGGGGTCTTGTAGGGAATTAGTTGTTTGCGATCGCAACGAGTCTCTTAAACATTTGTTTTCTCTATGGTGAACAAATTAGATTTATTCTTAAAATAGTTAAGGCAATTAGTCTACTAGTTCTTTGACATAAAATTAAAATGAATGACCGGGTCTAAAGCTGATTTTTTTTCTGATTTCCCAGCGTAATTCCAAAAACGTACGACCGTTTCAGATGAAAAATGTCCTAGACATCAGACATCTTATTTGATCAAAGCAACTATGGACCCCTGACTTCCCTCCCTCTATTATGTTTTTTTCCACCTTTCCAGTGCTTTCCATTGCTCTTTTATAAATTTTATTTTGAAGTAAGTTATTCAGGATAGAGGAAGTGTAGATTTCCTTCGACTGAGATGATAATTGCTCAAATCCATGACATATGAGTTGACAATTCCTTGCATGGCTGGAATCTCTTATTTTTTTGTATAATAAGGGTTGAGCGAGTGATTTAATTTATATGCTGCGTAAAATCTTTGCATTTGTACGAACTCTCCCGCTAATAAGGATGGAAATATGTTGTTGTGTCCTTGCAGGTATTGGTTGGAGAATCGATTGTGAAAAAGAATGATCCCGCACAGAGGATAACTGAGCTTTTTGGCAAAGACATTTCCTTGTAATCTCAATTTAGCCTTCAGGACTCTTTTGTTGCCCTTTGTAGCCAGTGGCAAAGTTACCTAAATCTGGTTCTTTAATTTGCAGATTGGTGATGTAGTACTGTTGGCTTCGCAGTTCTCCTATTTACACAGTTGACAATTCTCATGGTAGGGTGCACTCAAATATATTGTTGTATTATGGATACTTGTTTTCACAGCAATGAAAATTTTGGGAGTTTTTTTCCAAAACTCAGTTGGCATGAATGCATGTGGTGAAATATCATTTTGAAAATTTGGAAAATTATTTCTATGTTTGGATTTTGAATTTGAGAGGGTTTCAGAAGATTTTGAATATCGTCTTTGTGGTTCTTCAGAACTATTGATCAACCAATTTAGGCCTTTTTTTTTTGGCATCTGGGTATGTTCTAATTTTTTAAATTATTAATTGCTAATGTCGCATGGCGCCTTGACAGATGAATAGATGATACGTAGTGACAAACGATCGACTAATATGGATACCGAGACATACTCTGGGAAGCCACGGGACACTAACTTATTGAGGGACAGGGATTGGAACATAAGGCACAGGCCTCTGGAAAAGCATTGGCTGAGAATTTGGCCGATGTAGACAGCCGGAAAAGTCATCGGACAGTCGAGTTAATTTCCACTCTAAGGTTAAACTGTGGATTTCTAGGCACTAGTCCAAGAACTTTTAATAGAACGATAATGGAACATTAGTATTTGCTTATAGTGCCCTACCAAAAAAATGGAGAAAATACCACAGGTTTTTCTGGTTACTAATCACGATGTTGTGACACTGCTACACTTTTATTTTCATTCAACAGTTAGGATATCCGAGTCAACTTACGCACATCTCAACTAATTATATCTCCAATCTGATAAAAAACATGCCATCCACGCCAGATATAAGAGATTAATCACCATGTCGTGACAGTGATATACTGAGATGCCAATTTAACTAAATCCCATCAGGTCAACCAGTAAGTCTTTTAAAAAAAGAAAGCCACTAACCACACCCAAGAAGTTTCCCATAGCCAAGTCACGTTTAAAAAAATGCTACCACATGGGGAGATTTGATCAACTTTGGCCATTTTAACCCTGGCCTTTTGGCCCATTTAACAACGTACATACAATAAAAAGAAATGTTGTAAGCCTTGACCGCATTTCACGCGGAATTGAATTACAAAAACAAATCTCTTGGAACCATATTTTTTATGGAGAGAATTACATGCCTATTGAATAACCAAATCCACAACTTTCTTTTTATAACTGGGTGTCCGGACCAGCTTGCGACTACCTTGACTGATCCAATGACACTTAAGTTAACGATCGAGTAAACCTATAGATGTCCCAAGATTTGGAACGTTTGACTTTCATGAGATTTGACCATACGACATATTAAAAGAATAAGTTGTTATCTCATGCACACTTGGCCAAATCCGTAGAATTTCATTTCCACAATATTTAAGATGTCCTTTGGGGATGTGTCATATATAAACTAAACTACAAAATGTAAGTCTCTCTCTCTCTCTCTCTCTCACTTCATCCCATTAAAGCCATTGGAATCACACAGATCCAAAGGGTTATTGTCCAAGGACAACATCCGAGACAACAAATTAACCCAATTCCCATTCCGGAGCCTTGTTGGCTCTTGTCATGCCCACTTTCATGATCAAAATTCTTAATTTTTAGAGTTAATCAAGACCAGTAATCGTGTCAAAAATTATGCCGACCGAAAGCCAATTAATTAATGTGTTTACACCCAAATTTGACACAAAATCATAATAAGGCCGTATATATTATTTTCGGCGCAAATTAGGCCAAATGCATGTACCTATGAAGTTAATGGGCTATGTTAATTTTACTTTTTCGTTTTGGAGGAGGCCACAAGGCATCATCTCGGTAGGAGAAGAAGTTGGCGCCAAGATTCAATTCTTAAACCAAGCGCCTATAAATATAAGAACTCAAAATTGAAGAAGGGTTTCACAGCCATTAACCTCACGGCTAAACCAAGTCTCTCGACTTATCCAGCACAAAAATCCTCAACCTTTGTTGAAGCCACCAACTCCGTTGAGTTCATTTCCTTTATCGTTCTACAAATCTAACTTAGCCTAGGTTTTGTTTTACGATTCCTTTGTTGATCTTTATTAATAAAAGTTAGATTTTATTTATTTCGTTGCCTACTCATTTTCCAAACCGTTGGGAAATTGTTATAAGTCCTTCACGGTAAGTTAAACCACGAACCATCTTATGGCTCTACCCTTTGGGTCACAACGCAACCGCTATGTACGAAGTCAGAAAAGGCACACAAACCTTTATAACAATTGGATTGTACCGCAGAGTCCTGACACGCCCGTTACACAAACCGCTCCGGCGCTCGCGGTTTCTTTAGAGTTTTTCACGCGAAACAACAATATGTAATTGCAATACGTTTAGGTTGAGGTAAATAGATTCCGATTCAGTTTCAACCCCTTTTTTCTAAAGATAAATGCGGATCAAAATCATATTAATTTTTAGGACCACTTGTGCTCTTGACGAGTTCTAAATACTATTAAGCAGCTCGGATCATTGAAGTAGACCCCAAAAGGCCTCACACAAACCTTAATTGGACAGCCAAGTCCAAACCCTTTATTTAATTCCCTACACCTGGACTGTCCTTGTGGACCTAGATTTCAACCTACACACAAGGAATTGGAAAGCACCTTTGTGTTCGAGAATCATTTTTTTACTTCACAAGAATGTTTAGACCCACCCATTCAACCTTTTGGACCTCTCACCTATGTCAGTTTTTTGAAAACCTTTCCTCTTTTTGAGCCCTTTGGCTCTAAACCTCCAAGCCATCACATAATGTCATGCAAACACCCTTAAGTTCTATAACAATCTAAGGTCTTTGTCTCTATAAAACCCATAATAACAGTACAGAAAATCAACATTAGCTCCATCAGAAAAGGTAATTGCCTTCTTTCTCAACCTCCTACAAATGTGATTTTCTTTACTTTCATGTTGTTCTAACTTTTTCTGTCTCTTCTTCAGAAAAAATCAACCTCGATCAAAGCCTATGGAAATAGTTGCAGCAACAATCACAGGAGGAAGAAGAAGCTTCCCCGGATGGACCAACGTCGCGTTTATCAGCAGGAGTTTCTCCATCTACTTCACACAACAAGAAGAAGAACATCCACTCTCTCTCTACCATTCCATTTATGGGTTTCTTCTTCCAAATCTCACCAACTTTCTCAAACTGAAATATCAGGGGTTGGATTCAACTCCTTTCGAAACACACCCGAAAACCATGTTCATTTCCATTGCCAGCTTCCTTCTATACCTCTTGGCCTATTCGATTCATAGTCATACCACACTGGCTTATGCTAATGTTGTTCTTCGTGGTGCGGTGGTTCTTGGTTCACTTTCTTTGGTGTCACTGGCATCAGTTATTTCCCCCGACTCAATTAGGCATGCTCTGTTTTTGCTGGATGTCCTGTTTTTAGCAGGGCTGATGGTGAACTTCAAACTTGTGCAAGTGCTGTGGAACTATATCCAAGGGAGAATGAGGGGTAATCTTGCCCATGATCTGAATACTCAACGGAGGCGCATGGGAGGATCACTGATCCATCCACGTTCGTCTGTGGCGCACGGCTATATCAGGAGGGAAGGTGTGCTTCCGGTGCAAGTAGAGGGGTCTGGAATCCTCTGTCCTCATAAATTATGGTTTGTCTGTCTTAATTCACAATTGGAGGAGTAGTAGGATCTTGGAAAACCTTCCCCGAAAACATCCAAGAAAGAGAAATGGACATCTTAGATTCACATTTTATGGATCTGAGGTATGCATTTCTTTTTCCTGAACGTTTTCGGGGAAATTTTTCATGGACCCTAACATTTTCGTTCACGATTGTCCTAATACACTCCATCACATCGTGCACTAGTATAAGAAACATGAAACATGATTTTTCGGGACAGAGGATTCCGACTGTTGGAGAAACAGATTACCGACCCACGGACCCAGAAGTTGGCAATCTCAAACCAATCTCCACAAGCTGTTGCTATCTATCTATTTTGAAGTTCATTTTCACACCTTTCTAGTCGTTTGTCATTTGTCATATGTGTGTGCTGATGGTTTGTGTTAACGACACTCAGTTATTTGATGTCTTTATGGTTATGTTAATTGCCTGTTGTAATAAGACTGTTGAAATAGTCTGATGCTTTAAGGCTATTGTATGAACGTGGATTGCTACTGCTTAGAATTTGAACTTGGCTATACTTTACACTGGTGCCCCGACAAATCTATGGGGTGGATATAAGGGTGTTGGGACACCACGTAAAACTAATTACTCATAATTTACGACTTTTGATGCACAAGGGTCCTGGACTCCTGGTCAATTTTTACCAAAAATCCCGATAAATCTTCCCAGTTCAATAAATAGCAACAAACTAGCAGAAGGACAACAATGAAATTCCATTATACAACACTAGTAAGACATTTGCTAATGTAACATTGAATAAACTTAGGAAGAAATCAATAAAGAGCTAGACCCAATTTTGTGAGTAACTACAGCCTAAAAGGTACAGCACTGCAAGTTGAACAATTTCTACAAATAAAACTTAATAAGGTTATCCAACAAAGACTACTGTAACTGAAATCCAACCATTCTGCACATTATTGTCTCGTATTAACAGGATTTCCATCGCTCACCAGCACTCCCACTAAGCTAACCCCTAAGCTCAACACAGAAATCTTTAAACTGCATGTATCGGGTTGCTGCTGGAGTTGACACGCGAACTCCCAGAGGGAGCAGGATTAGCATGGAAAGTTGAGTGCCTATTGGAACCTTCAAGTAGCTTGAGTGGGAGAGAGGATGGTTCTGCATTTCCAATGGATTCCCCTAAACTGAGTTTCGACATGCCAACCAACTCATCCACATTAATCGGGCTCTTCAAAAGTACTGTTGTTGGCTTAAGCACCTCATGTGTCTCCGTTTTAAAGGGCTCTGCAACATGCCCAGGCCAAAATGGAACAGAAAATGGTAAGAATTGAGGGATAGAAGCAGGATTAACAAGTGGATAACAGCACTGCAACAGTGCTGGCTTTTGTGGGACCTGTTAGCCATCGTTGGAGTCCATTTGATTCACATTCTTCATCCAAAGCAGAAGGTGCAGGCAATGGGTTGGTTGTCTGTGCTTCCACTTGTGGAGGGTTTATAGCGAAGAAATCATGCGATTCCCATTGGAGTATCGCCAGACTGCAAAAAATGCACGAAAAAGAAAGCAGACATATGGGTGACAAGTGCTACCAAAGATAGAGTCAACCATTTGGGCATCAATCTTGATAAAACAAAAAAAAAACCATTTGGGCTCGACTGGGTAGGGGTGAGGTGCGGGTAGTGCGTTTAAATGCTGAATTCATCTAATTCTCTTGCCCTAAAAGAGTAGGAAACCGTGAAAAGCAGATAAACGCATCTAAAATTCTGATTTTTCTTGAATACTTCATTTATCTTTTTCAGGGTGAATTGATGTCCATATGCATTACAGTATGGTAAACCCCACTCCTTAGGTGTGTTTATTGGGTATATAAAGGCTGTGTTTGGATGGTTTGAAATGAAAATTTTGAGAAGAATTTTTGAGATATTGTTTGGTTGGGTTTTTGAAAATAAGAATAATTAGGAAATGATTGGAGAGAGATAGAGAGAGAAATGAGAATAATGAGGTAATGAGTAGAGAGAGAAATGTAAGTAATAATTGAAAAAATGAAGAATCTTTTTGAAAACATTTTTGGAAAATGGGTAAAAAAGCCAACCAAACAAAGCCAAAGTGTTTAATACAAACTACAAAGTTATACGATAAGCTCGACTACAAAGGCATACATAATGGGAGGCGTGCAGCGCGCTTGTAGGGGTGCATGGAATTATGAGTGCTGGATACATATCCCACACCATTGCTCAAATGTCGAGGCTCTAACTGCCAACATGGGTGCTTCACAAATTTAGAAGAACCCAGGTTGCAAGAGTCCAAAAATCAAATTTGCATCCCTGTACAAAAAGAACTAGCCAACCTCGATTGACTGAGACTCAAGGCTTAGTTTGTTTGTCTGGTTTAAAGAAGCCTAAGCAAATGTATCTTACCGTGAACATTTGGAAAATAAACTAAATTTGTAAGCCACTTCGGATTTTTGAAAGCAGAGTAATACACATATGAATGCCCGTTAACACCAATGAATATTAGACCATAAAATCTAAAGGGTTAGCTATACACATGCGGGATGAATAACAGAAGGAGAGAGGTGTGCCTCGTGCATATATGTGACACAAATCACGGAGTAGTCATAGGGATCTATAGTGAGGAAGGTAAAGAAGTGGTGGATAAATGCATATACTGCTTTTCTTTCAATTTCTGTCTGTTTCTCCTTTTAAGGTCATAAAAAGACACTTGCTTCCCAACGGAAAACAATAAAGAGTGAATGGAAGATACTAACTTCGTCCGCAGCAATGTCAAATAGGCTGGAACGTCGTTTCCTCCTAGAAACATGGGTTTACCTGATGAAATATTTTTGGGCATGACTGGCCACTTGGGTTGGTGTTCTTGATATTACGTAATTGCGTGAAATTCCACGCCAATCACCTTTCCCAAGCTTTTGAAAACCAAGTAAAAACATATGATGTTGCTCTTCAGTCCATGGAACACCTGCCAATCAAATTAAACATGGTTCTAAGGAGAAAAAGGACATAATAGAAGGGGGATGATGAATTCTGGGTACTCAGTGCAATAAACAAGAAACTCCACATTACACATAGAACATAATATTAAATTGTTCCCCATATGTCCAGGGTAGTTTGGGATTGATTCATAATGATAAATTACTGCATAAGAGACAACCTTTGCAATGCATTCAAGTGATTCTGCAGTTGTGTCGACTGCTTCAAAGCACATAGATTTATAACAGTGTTATACTTTTGGTAAGTATAATTATAGAAGGCAGTAAGGCACAAGGGAATGCCACCCATATATCAAAAGAAAGCCTCGGGAAGAAAATTTCCATGTGTATCAAAAAGATTTTGTACCACCAAGCCAATGGTCGAGGTGAGTATTACATTCCTTCGACTCCAAATTATGCAAGCTAGTGAAGCTACAACTAGGTGGAATTTTAAGACTTTATAACGGACTCAAGCCCTCCACACTCCACATCATCAAAATGATGTCGATTAATGTCCAGCTGTCAAAAGATCTATTATAACCTGTTATGACCTCTGTCAGTCTGTCAAACCTTCATACATCTCATAGGTCAAAGTCCTCAAGAATTTAGCACCAATTTTTAACCTTTAGTCACATAGTTTTCATGATATCATAGCAACAATCCATATTAGTATGAAAATGAGCTACAAAGAGAGAGATAAATAAAGACTAAAATTTTAGCATTCATCACATATCAGAAGAAAAATTCTAACGCTTGTCTTTTAGATAAATTAGACGAACTCATCGTTTTATAGTAATTAGCGGCAAAAAGGTCGAAACTTTTTCAACGAACATGCATTATTTTTAAGTTCTCCTTTCACTCTTTTTGGTACAGAGGTACTAGTATGTTTATATACACACATCTAGATGTATATATATAGTATGAAATTAAACATAAGTACATAAGATGGGGTTCAATTTACCAATTCACAGTACATATCCTAATTTGAAAACACTCCACAAGTTGTATGTGTAATGTTATTATCTATACATGTGATGAACACATAGAGGTCTACATGGTGGGGTTCAAATTACTTGCCTGAGACTACGAAAGAGGTCAATAACATATATGTTCTTACACGTGCGCGCACACACATGAAAATGTCCATAAGCATATAAGGTGGGGTACTAATACATTTTTGTCCAGAAAAATTCAAACTTTTTTAGATAAATTAGAACACACTGATATCTAGTAATTGTCGGCAATTGATATCTAGTAATTAAGCAAAAAGGTGAATTGTTCAATCAAACATGCATTATTTTTAAGTTCACAAACACAAGTATTTAAAACACTCCACAAGTTGTGTGTATATACTTATGTATACATATGAATATATACGCAAGTCTCTACAAGGTGGGGGTTCAATTTACTTGCCTGAGAGTCTGAGACTATGAATGAGCTCAATAATGTCTATACATATAAAAATGTCCATAAGTAAATAAGGTGGGGGTACAAATTACTTGCCTGCGAGTATGAATGAGATCAATGACGTTGTTTCAGACAAAAAAATCGAAGTTGTTTGGGACTCAAAACCCTAAATCTAGGGCATCTGCCAAGACAACAGCGTGGTGATCCAGAAACGACGACAGAAGCACAAGAGCAAAGGAGGAGAGAGAAGAGAGAGATTGGGAGGAGAGAGAGGATAATAGGGTTTGTTCAAGCTGAGAGGTTCCATTTCCATCACTTTCTCTCCACTGTGGGGAAAATACGGAATGGAATTTTGGGGTTTTTTTTATTTCCACGTCATGACACAGGTTGAACTTGTGTCATGCCACCAAAACGACGTTAAATGGATAGCATTTTAGTTTAAAGAACTCTTGGATATTACAAGAACGATTTCTACCTATATGGATCATTGTTTAATGATCCGAGACATTGTTCTTGTAGAAATTATTATAACGCAAATGATGTACAAATATCTCGTAAATAAAATATATTTTAGTATTTAATCTAAATGAATTTCTATTTTTTAAAATGGATTTGGATACATTGAATCATATCATTTTTCCTATAAACAACTCTTAGGGGACTCAAAGTACATTTTCTATCTATATGATTGATGTTTTAATGATCTGAGACATTCATATTATAGAAAACAGAAAAATACAAATCATGTAAAAATTTCATATTAATTAAAAATTGATTAGTACTTAATCTTAATGAATTTATGTTTCTTAAAATAGGTTTGGATATACTGAATCAAAACCATGATAACTGGTTACCTTTCCTGTTTCTTCTCCAGAGCATTTTCACTGCCGTTTGCTCTCCCGTTATCGTTTCTTAGGCTCTGTTTGGTAACTTTAGTTTTATTTTTCAGAATCAATTTCCACAACGAAACCGGAAACTATTTTGAAAAATAAAAATATTAGCAATTGTTTTTCAGCTTTGATTTCCCTTTTTTTTTTTTGCGAAAACATCCTCACAGTGAGTTCTTTTCTGAATTTTCTCAAAAAGCAAAATTTGACGACTGTCAATCAACCAAAAATATTTCTGATAGTATTTTGGAAACGAACCGAGTATAGGTGCCGTCCCCCGGGGCCTAAGGGTGCACACAGTCCGGATTGGACCGATTCTCTAGAAATTCAGTAATCAGACCATTCCAACCGGTTCTAGAAAATTAAGAACCAAAACCTAACCAATACACATGTAGAACCTATCCAGATCCAAACTACAAGACCCGACCAGTTTTGGTTCGGTTCCGGTTCTACCAGATTAAAGAACACTTTATCACAACACATGAATTAAAAAGATTATTTAGAATTTAGAACACCAAAACAACATAAATAAATATAGAATTATAGAATTTTACAATATTTGAAACCAAATATGGTCCACAAATCCACAAAGTACTTGATAATGTACCATCAATGAAACAATTCCAAAAATTAATGAAAACAATGAAAAAAATTATTTTAAACAAATAATAGAATAGTCTAAAAGCGAGAAAATAAATTAAGCGGCATGTCTTGAAGTGTAGCAAACGTAAAATTAAGGTGGACCAAAAGAGCGTTGAAGGTAATTTGCCAATTTGTTATTAGTAGATTATAGTAATATATTAAAAACTTCTTAACAAAATAGATTTTTATTCTAAATAGACATATAAAAAAAAATATTACTATTAACTTGCCAAATCAAAGTACATGATTTTGTACATGTATAATCTATATAACAAATTAGAGTGGTTTTCAAATCTTATGTTGTTTATAAATCCTCACCCTTCATTTACACCAAGGGCTAGGATCCTCTCTCTCTCTCTCTCCATTACTCGGAAGGAAACCAAGGACAATTTTTTCAAAATTTGAATTTGAAATTGAAATTTCAAAACTCTCTCTCTCTCTCTTCCACACAGCTTTCTCTTCTGATTCACCATGTACGCCGGCTAATCTAAGGGTTCTCTTCGACTCTGTATCTCTATTCACCATAACCGACAGATTCTGTGGCTAATATATATAATATTAATGTTATACGGTCCGATTCTAACCGTGGTTCTTAAATTGAGAACCACTAACCGAACCATATTTACTGGTTCTTAGTTTTTTAGAACCATAAATGGACCAATGAACCACGGAACCTAACCAAATAGACCGGTTTGGTCCGGATCGAATCGGTTTGACGGTTATATCGGTTTTCTTGTGCACACCTAGTGAGGCCCACCTCGGGTGCCACAAAGATAATCTGAATCATTCATTTTGTTCAGAATATTTTCTACACGTGCTCCATTAAAATTCAATTAATTGGGATATAGATAAGGGCTTGATCAATTTGTTCAAAAATTTTTTGGCTCAAAATTCGCAGTAAAGAAGGGTGAAGCGAAAGTTGAACGTAAAAAGAGCCACTAAACCATAATAACCGGTTTCAACATAAAAAAATTTACGCAAATTGCAAGCCTTTTTCTCTCCTCCCAAATTTACAAAATTGTCATTAATGAAGTTTTTGCTCAAATTTGTGCTTAGATTTGAGTTTGCCTATTGGAATTCTTCATATCAAATGACATTTTACTCAAATATGAGTAAATTTATGGATAAGGGAATGAGCCGAGTTCGAACACTTCAAAGCTCTGTCTGACTTAGCTCGTTGTAGCCGGTGTGTGTGCAAGTGATGAGGAAGAATGTATGACTGAGTGATTCAATAATGATTGTGCCCTAACTTCTTTCAAAGGCATTCATTCACAAATGTGGGCAACATTGCAAAATAAAAATGTAAACCCGCCTCAAAACTTCGCTTCACATGAAGCGGGGTTTTCCCTTTATAATATTGTTCTAATAATCTGCCGTTGATCAATGCCCAGCACATTAACATTTTAAGTTCAGGGCTCAAATTTAATTTTCTAGTATCTTCTTGTCAATAAAACTTACTATTTACCCCCCAATTATGTTGAATTATCAGATAAAGGGTCCTTCCGGCAAGCACATTCACGATTTCCATGACAAGATTAGTGAAAAGTACGAGTTTGTGGTTCACAAAAGGCCATTCACTAACCTTGGGATTCGTTGTTTTCCTTCTGGAATTTGCAGTCAATGAAGGAATGAGTTGAAAAGCAATCCACAAAGCAATGTTCGAATCAGCAGCACTAATCGGTGCCAGTGTCCTCCAAGTCTATCTCCTTCAACGCCTGTTTGAACGAAGGCTTGGGACATCTAGAGTGTAGACTTTCAGATTCATTTAGGTATTTTCTCACTTCAGGCATTTGTTTCCTCCCTCAATATTCCGCTGCACATATTAGCTCAGAAGCTGCCACGGCTCTTGTTTTCTCAGAATTAGTTGAGTTGCCCGGCGTCTTCTAGGGAATTAGTTTTTTGCAAGCACAAGGAGTCTCTTATCCCAACATTTGTTTTCTCTATGGTGAATGAAATTATATTTATTCTCAAAATAGTTAAGGCAATTAGTCTACTTTTCCTGGCATTCTGTGTGTGCGCGCGCGCGCTTAGAAATGAACGTTGCCCATAATGACTGATACAAAGTGCTTATGAGAACTTGATACATATAGATCCCAGCAACACGATTCCTTTCCATTCAATGCTAGTATTAAAATCCTTAATTGCATGATTTTTACGCATTTAACTGACACATGCTTGTGTTCATGAAATTTCTCCAAGAAGCAGCTCCAACGAAAGTTACTTCCCCAATTATTGGATATTGAATTCGGCAACCCAAAAAAAAAAAACTTGAAAGGTTAATATCTCTGTGTGTTTATGTGTTGTGTGTGTGAGAGAAAGAGACAGAGAGAGGTTATCATTCATACACTCTCAAGTTAATTGTTCCAAGATCAAATACTGCTAAAAACTCTTTCAACGCTCGGGCCACATAATTAGTGAGAGCCTTGCTTGTTTTTTTAATTTTGTTAAACACACTAAGAAAAGAATCAGGAAGAGAGCAACTGATACATAACGGCGACTAATTATAACACAACAGCAACTTCTGATGCTTCTATACGGTCAGAAGACGACAAGTCCGAGTTCTGCTCCTCATCAGCCTCCAAATCACCACTATCAGGGACATATCCAACTAGCTTCATCTGTTCAGTAAGTGTCTTCAAATGTAGATAAATTTCCTTCTTTTGAGGATGTCTTTTATCTTTGACCATGAATACATGCATTTGGCTCTGTATTTCAATCCAACTGCAACCAGGCTGCTTAATAACTCCTCGCTGCCTCATAAGCTTCCGAACTCTAATAACATCCCTCCATCTCCTAAGCTGAGCGAACATATTTGAGAGAAGAATGTAAGGACCAGAGTTTGTCGGATCAATTTCTAGGAGCTTCTCAGCAACCACTTTCCCCAACTCAATGTTGCCGTGAACTTTACAAGAAGCCAGCAAAGAACCCCAAACAACATTGTCAGGACGCATTGGCATCGATTCTATCAAAATCTTGGCTTCATTTACAGAACCAGCTCGGCCAAGTAAATCAACCATACAAGTGTAATGGTCCTTCTGGGGTTCCAAACCATGGTCTCTGCTCATCGAGTGGAAGTAATGGTGTCCCTCCTCAACCAGCCCTGCGTGGCCGCAAGCACAAAGAACACCAATCATAGTAATATGGTCTGGTTTCTGTCCAGCCATCAACATTTCCTTGAACGTTGTCAAAGCTTCCGCCCCATGCCCATTTTGGGCATACCCAACTATCATAGCATTCCATGAGACCCAATCTCTTTCGACCATGGTCTTAAAGACCAAACCCCCATCTTCAGCCGAACCACATTTCATGTACATATTAATGAGACTGTTCCCAACAAAAATATCATGCTCGGAGCAAGAATGGAACCTAAATCCATGCTTCAAGACATGGGCATGAGCTTGCCTCCCGAGCTTCAAATCAGCCAAATTCGCACAGGCATTGAGCAGATTCCCAAAGGTATAATGCGTTGGCTTAATAGATTCCCGCTTTAAAAGGCAGAATAGTCCTATTGCCTCTTCATTGTCCCCATTCTGTGTATATCCTGCAATAAGTGCATTCCAAGATACTATATTTCTCTCTGTCACTCTTGCGGCTTTAGCATATCCACTTACCATGGAAATTTCAGACACCATGTTTCTATTTCGTATCCTGTCAAAAACCCGTCTGGCTTCCTCAACTCTACCGCATTTTGCATACATATCAACCAATGAATTGCTTAGAACAAGATCGTCCCTGAATTTATCGAACTTCACAGCTCGGGCATGGATTTGCAGACCTTCTTTGATGGCTGACAAGCTTGCGCATGCACTAACCACACTCGCAAGGGTAACTTCATCGGGTTCAAATCTGTAATCCATCATCCTTATGAAGACATCAAGAGCTTCAAAAGTTGGACCATTTTGCTCGTAACATGTAATCAAGCTATTCCAAGACACTATGTTCCGCTCATTCATCCCATCAAACACATTTCGAGCACTGGCCACACTCCCGCATTTGGCATACATATCGATAAGAGCAGACCCCATATAAACATCCAATGAGTACCGAGATTTCATCACCGAAGCGTGAATTTGGGTACCCATTTTTTGATCTGCTAACCCTGCACAAGCACTGAGCGCACTCCCGAACGAGTATTCATTAAGCACAAAGTTCTCTTTATGCATCTGAACAAAATACTCGATTGATTCTCCAAAGCGATCATGCTGAGCAAAACCCGACACCATCGAGTTCCACGAACACTGGTCAGGTTCAGGCATCGACCCAAACAGCCTTGCTGCTTCATCCAGAAAACCCAGCTTCAATAACGAGGTTATAAACGAGTTCCAAGTGAAGGTATTTCTCTCGGGCATTTTGTCAAACACCTTGCGCGCATCTTCCAAACAACCACATTTCCCATAGACATCTATCAACCTGTTCTGGATGTATATTTCCGAGGAGAATTGGGTCTTGATGATGCGAGCGTGGACACGGCGAGTGTCCGGCGCCGATTTGGAGTGGAGGCACGAGTCCAGTAGCTTCGAGAAGGGAGAGGAGTTGAGGAGAGAGAGGTCACCCACAACTTGCCTGAACAATACATGCCTTGCCATTCCATAGTCACTCGAGAAGCAAGTTTCACGGGAAAGTTTTTGCTCAGATTAACATTGGACTTCACTGTCAGGAAAAGAATAATGTAGCCACGAGTTCTCGCCAGCTTTGCTTGGAAAAGGAAGGGGTGATTATTGTCTAATTATTCAATGTTCTCGTAGTAAGGCCACGTGGTACTCCGTAACACATAACACCACACATTTTTTATGGGATTCATGACTAAATATCTCCGCATTAATGTTTGGTGTTGTAATTATTCGGAGCACCACTTGGCTGTGCGCTCCAAGACTGCCAAAATTTACTTGGTGATTATGTTCTTTGGTTTGGTTTAACAAGGAAAAGGAAAATAAAATGTTTTTAGGTATGATTAAAGATAAATGGGAAAAAATATGAGAAAATAAAGAAAATAGCAACGAAAAGACGAGAACCACATCCTAGCGGATTGGCGATTTCCATCGCTGGTGCTGTATTGCTGCTTTTGTATTTTTCTTCGTTTTTCTTTATTTTGATTTTTTAATGTTGGACCGATAGTGTCCTTTTTAGTCGAACAATATAAGTTTTCTGGGTTAAAAAAACAAAATAGGAGTTAATTTCATTTTTTCCCTTAAATCGTCATAATCTTACATTAGAATTCTTTTTCCCAATGGTAATCTATTGTCAAAAAGAGTTGGAATTTGTAATCAAAACGAAACAATTCTAACTTATTTGCCTTCTATTTTATTAGTTCTTCTCTTGGTGGACCGTTTTAATTGTTTTTGTTCATATTATTGAACTCAACAAGTATTTCAACCATGCAAAAAATAAAATTGATTGGATATCGATAAGTACTTGATCACCAAAATGCCTCATGCACGCTAGATCAAACCATTTTTCCGCAAAATTTTCAGAAAATGTAAGTGTTACGTATGCTCAACTTATTGGTATCCAATCAATTTTTATTTTTTTTTATTACTCAAAATAAGCCCAAAGGGCTACAATACAAATCCTCATCCGGAGCCCTCCGTTGGGAAAAGTACTCCGCAACTTTCAGGTTACCGATGTGGATCGGAAACGAAAACATTGAGAGGAGGCGGATGGAGAAATCACATTCCAAAATAAGGACAGAAGACACCACATGCTGAACACATACATATTGGCGATGACAAAAGTTGAGTGAAGATATATAGGTCCCCATTCAGTACCATTACCCTTCAATGCCAGTACCAAAATCCTTTAATTGCATAATTTTTACCCATTTAACTGACAAATCCTTGCGGTCATGAAAGCAGTTCCAACAAAATTTACTTCCCCAATTAACATGTGTCTGTGTTTGGAGAAAATTTGGTTGCATGTAGGGTGGGGATGATGTGGTGCCCGAGCGCGAATCTCGGCCGTCCAAAAATATTTTGGACGGTCCGAATTTTAAATACTCTCTTACCGGTAAGAGTGTATTTAAAATCCAAACTATCCAAAAGTGTTTTGGACGACTGGGATGCGCGACGGGTGCCGCCACGTGGTATCCGTCCGGCACCCCGGTTTTTCTCCCGTGTTTGTGTGCGTAGAGAGAGAGAGTGAGAGAGTGTTAAGGGAGCAGTACTTTTAGATAATATCTGTTCTCCAATCTACAATACATATTCTTGATTAGAAGGGAAAAAATCTACAATACATATTTCATTTATTTGAGAGACCAGAAAAATTGGAAGGAAAAAAAGGAGTGAAAATCGCACATCTAACAGGAGATTCATCTTTAGCAAAGCTCCATCCTCATGGTTGGCCTGCAAGGGAAACAACTCTCAGTTGCAGAATAAGTTTTTACCGATTACCGTGAATTGCATTAGCTTTCAAATTCCTGATTTTACAAGAAACTAACAGAAATCGTAAAACTACTCCTGGTTTTCAATGTACCTTTGATTTTACAAGAAACCTGTGTCTTTTGATCATATAAATAGAGTTAAATATCCTGTTACTAAAGACTTACCGAACGCTAAAAGAAATTACAGAAGCTCAACTACGAGGGCTGATGCACCTCCTCCCCCATTGCAAACACCACCAACTCCGCATTTCCCATTCTTCTGCTTCAGTACCTGAAAATTGAGCTTCTAATTAGTACCAAATGACAACGGAAACCCCTTTCCAATGAATGTAATCACGTGGCGAAATGACATTTGAAGACACATTTTCCTGAATAACTTTGAAATATAACCACCCTCAATCAGGTGCGAAAGATTCAGGGTGGAAAATTCACGGCAGGAGGGTGGATGAGTGCCAAATAATTGCTTTGAATTTAATAGCGCACAGCATAAAACTGTAATCCCTAGGAATATACCCCCAAAAGTGTGACCAAGATACGGGCTCCACTGCAACCAAGAGGATGGCCCAACGATACAGCTCCACCGTGTACATTAACTTTTTCCTGTAAAGAAAGTTAGGAAGGTGATCAACTAGTAGCAAGTGGCAAACCCTCTCAGTAAATGGTATTTCTTGAGGCAAAGAGAAGGAATAACAATGACGAGGTACATGAAAACATGGTGGAGAAAAATTTAACACAAGATCATTTCTCAAAAATTCCACGCACACTGAGAAAAAGTTGTGGTTTGGCTGAACAACTTACTGGATTAAGACCCAGCAATTTCATATTTGCAAGAGACACGACCTGCATAGGTTTAGGTGACACAATAAGATCGATGAACTTAATTGAATACTTAGTTGCAATTCCACGAGATAAACTAGGCATGAAAGATTACTGCGAAGGCTTCATTAATCTCATAGTAATCAACTTGAGAAGCCTCCAATCCAGCATTTGAAATAGCTTTCGGTATTGCAAGGGCTGGAGCAGTAGTAAATAATTCCGGTGCCTGAAAAGAATAAGACATTCCATCCTCAGGATCAGGACACCCCAAACAATGATAGAAACAAACCTGAAGACCGTAGAGCACAATTATTTCATCAATTTTCTATTCATGTGTAGCCTCAAGCATTTTGTTCAGATAGCATAAATGTGTTACGTACCTGAGCAGCATCAGCATATCCTGTGATCTTGGCAATCACTTGCAACCCAAGCTTAAGTGCCTTCTCTCCACTCACCAAGACTAAAGCAGCAGCACCATCACTGTAGATGTAAACAAGTAATGTTATGGTGCATTTCTTCACAAGACTCGCGCAACGAATAAGGATACTTAACTACCACTGGAACTAAGAAACAGTAAAAAAACAAAAATGCTGTGGAAAGAGTGAAGCTTTCAGATCTGCTAGAGAGATATTAAGCACTATCAAAAATAGACTTGGTGAGTCATTTAAATAGATAATAAATAACATAGTTAAAGGATCAACAAGAGAAGCAAATTCAAGTAATAAACCTTATGCTAGAAGCATTGCCAGCAGTGACAGAACCTCCAGTCTCCTTGAAACTCGGTCGGAGCTTCCTCAACTTTGCAGCGTCAAACTGGCAACATAGAAAAGCAAAATAAGGTACTATTATCAACACAGGAGATGGGTTGTTTAGCTTGCAACAAGAGATAACGTTTAGACATTATATAAAAGATTTACCTTTCCTAGACCTTCATCCTTATCTACAATCGTTGACGGTTTGCCCCTCCCTCCAGAAACCTCAGCCTGCAGAGCACCTTTTTCTGATTTACACCGTGATTTCTAATGATCTCATATAATTTTGGATACTAGGAACTAGTTAACTGACCGGAACTATTTCCCATGCAAAGGCACCACAGTCTTGAGCTGCAATACCACGCTCAAAGCTCTGAACGGCATAATTATCCTGTGCCAAATCACCCAGATATGAGGAATGAAGAACTTTGTATGACAAATGCTAACAAAGTTGCACAAGGATGATCCTATTATGCCGAACGCAAATGAATGATTCATTGTGATTGGAGAATTTCATCATTAGCCAATTGGTCTCCCTCTGTCCCATATTGTTGGGCCTCTTTACCTTTTTGAACCTCTCAAAGAATTGTTTATATGTCATAATTTATGATTTTTTTGCCATTCCAATAACTTTGTCTAATAAAACTAATTGAGATCTATCAAACAAGATCCATATTGCATATAAAAAACTTAATAAACTAAAAATTATAGACATTTCTTTAAGACGTCCAAAAAAGGAAAGATGGCCAACAATATGGGACGGATGGAGTAGTATTTAAGACCAATAAAAAGCGAGTGCTAATGGATACAAGAGTAAATTATTGTTATTGCGTTGAAACAAAACTAAGGGTACATTTAACAACAGTGCCAATGAAGTGAAACTTAATTAAGGTCTACTGGGTAAATTCCAAAAAAGCAGTGGGTGGTTTTGTAAACAAACCTGCTCTTCTCTTGTTACTTTATGTTGTTCTGCACATAATTCAGCACAAACTCCCATTCCTTGGTCATTATAAACATCCCAGAGACCATCTTTAAGCATACCGTCAACAAGAGAATCATGTCCAAGTCGAGATCCCTTCCTGCAATAGAAGTTGAAATTGTTTTTTAACAATGTGTCAGAAGGAATTTGTCTCGTAGAAGCAACAAAATGAGAAACAGCAGATCAGGAAGCGCAAGATTCCAATACCATTCTGGCATGTTTTTATGGTACCAACTATCAACTAAAGAATACAGAGAACGAGAGCCCAATAGAGCTCCAAGTCACCTGCTACTACTGAGCAAAATTGCTTACAGGAAGCAGAAAGGAAAGTAAAAGCTACATCAAAAGGGGAAGTAGACTCCTACAAGCTATATAATAATCTTTATAGAGAAACTGCTACGTTTACAAGCTGTCGAAGTCAACAGCGGAATGACATGTCTAAAACATCTTCAGGATGGGTTTGATATAGATATGTGTGCAGCACCAACGGCTCAAACCAACATAGTTGATCACAAATACAGATAAAGACGTGATAATCAGTTTTCACAAAAATATTAACTTATTAAAAACCAAAACAAAGCATGCTACTTCCAATCAAAAAACATGCAACATTATCTTCAATTATAGATTGGAATCCTTTTTATATAAAGCCCGAGTAATGTACCATTTGAGGTGACAAAACCCAGCTTCAATCTTGTTCCCCTGCTTCACATGGGCAAAATGATTATACACATAGGTGGAGCAGCTCCACCGCTCCTCCTTAAAGTCCCCATAATACTTCATTTTCACAAGTTTTTTAAATCTTAATTTTCTTCTGGTAGAAGCAGTTTGGAATCTTCTATCTTGATCAGAACGAGGACTAGGCCAAAACATTTTTCTGTCGTCATGTAGCTTAAATAGGGATATAAGAGAACCATTAATCTTTTTGTCCAGAAGGCAATCACACTCGAGGAGTATCGTCAGTTTAGCATCCCTTGTTTTTCCTTAATATATTTTCAACAGAATACATCTGATCATTAACTTTGGCAAAGGAAATCATGTTGACATGTACCAAGCTGAACTAGAGTTTGGTGAGTGATAAAGTAGATCATTAACCTTGCTTCAGCGAGGTATTTAGGGACATTAGACATGCTTTCCATGCCACCAGCCACAACAACATCATTGATACCTAACTGGATACTTTGCGCTGCAAGCATAGTTGCTGCATTGACAAAAAATAAAATACTGAAATCTATCTCCAACATAGCTTTAGGGATAAAGTCATAAAGAAAATGATAGTTCAAGATTAAGGGCACACCTTTCATCCCTGATGCACATACTTTGTTAACGGTGGTACAGACCACTGTATTGGGTATCCCTGCACCTAATGCTGCTTGCCTAGCAGGAGCCTGCCCCAAATTCGCACTGAGAACATTCCCAAAGAAAACTTCTTCTACAAGTGATGGATCAACATTAGCCCTTTTGAGAGCACCTACAAGTTGATATTTCAAGTCAGTAAAAAACAAAATGTAATAAAGTAAAAGAGGCTCCAATTAGGGAGAGAAGAGAGGGTTGTAATCGTACTTTCAATAGCTATAGATCCAAGCTTTGTGGCCGGTAAAGATGAAAGAGTACCAAGAAATCCACCCATAGGTGTACGTGCAACACCAACAATACAAACATCTGTAAAACATAAACAAAAAGAGTTTAACTAAACAGGAAGGTTTTTCCGTGTTGTTGCTGTTGGGGTTGGGGGGAGTGGAGATGAGCAGAAGACATGAAATTGTGCAACCAATGGGGTGACCAAACAATTGCATACCATGTCAGTTTAATACCATAATTCAATTAAAGCACAAGCACAACCCACCTACGAACAGGTAAATAAATCACGAGAAAGACAATAAAAAATACTGATTTTAAGTCTTTGTATAACTACAGACGTATGCTTAGTATTGAGTATTAATTATGTGGATCCAGAGATTGCGACTTAACGCTAGGTTTGGTTTCATGTATAGGGATCCAGCGTGCTTACAAGCGCATATCAAATGAACATTGAACCACAACACCAAAGGCTTCCAGATTTCAGAAGTTTTCCCGAATAACATATGGAGATATAAGTGTTTGCATGCCCACTTTAGAAGGATTTAAGCAACATTCATACAAAGCCTTCCACTATTCATTCTGCTCCGCGACCTCCTTTCAACATGAATTACAACACTTCAAGAATAACAAGTGAAAAACTAATGAATTGGACTTTTTAGTACTTTTTTTCAGTGATAAAAAGAATTCACGCCCTATTACCACTTCAAACATATGAACAGTGGCGGGATTTGTCCTTAGTGGACCCGAACCACATGTAGTTCTACAGTGAAAACAAAAATTACATTCCGCATTTATGTATTGCTACTAGCTAGATTTAAGTTTGTCTTTATATGCGTAGCCTACACACGCGACCGAAAAATTGTTGATACCTTATTATTTTAGGGAGTTTTTTCCACAAATCTGTCGTTATTTTGAGAATAACTTTTCATCGAAAGGACTTGCAAGGGCCAATCTTATAGAATCAAAATAAACTCAAAACTAGTACAATTAAAGAAAATATATGGAGTTGCGCAGGGGCTTGGGCACCCACCCCCACCCTCTTCCATCCTCCCCTCCCCTACCTATGAATATTATGTAAGAAATGCACATATTAATGCACATCAACTGATTAGAGCTAGCTTCAATTAATTTTGGGATAGTGGTAGAGTAAACGCGAACCTCTAGGCTTTACGGAATCTGCCGCTGCTGGAGCCATGATGGTATGTGAAAATCAATATCTGCATCAGCCCAAATAAACTCTCAGATATGAAAACCAAGAACAAAAGCACACAATTGCTACAAGAAGTACAGATGCAAGGCCAAAAAAAAATCTTCCATTGAACAAAAACATAACTTGAAAATCTTTCTCACCTTATTTTACCAAACTGACTGGCTAGGCATTTTTTTCAATTTTCTCAATGGCTTTTTCAAAAAACAAACATAATATTCTGCTAAAAAATTCATTTTGTCTAATTACTTTTTATAACTCAGGAGTCTGGACCAACTTATGCGCCTTCGACTGATTCAGGGACCAATCCCACCGTTGATTAGCCGGGGCCAATTAAAGCCGGAGCAAACATTGTACGGCAATAGGAAAAAGAATATGCATGTGTGCGGATATTTATCTTTTATATATAGATACAATAATTTATAAAATATATATATAGAGAGAGAGAGAGAAGCAGATCTAACGCGACCGAGTCATCAGGAAATTCAATGATTCTGAAATTTTAAACTCGAATTCGATGAATAAGAAAGACGAAATGAACCAATTGGAATAAACGATGAGTAACACAGAGATCTTGAACCAAAAAAGTACTACATGAACCAAAATCAGAAAATATGACCCCCCTGGAAATGCCCAAAAAAGATACGATTACGCAGGAAAATGAACAAATACTGGGAAACCGGAGAGGGGAAAAAAAAGTTACAGACTATACAGTCGAAACGGATCAAAATTTACAAAGACGGAATACTGTGTACCTACCTCTGTGAGTGCGATGCCGTTGAAGGAGAGAGAGAGAGAGAGAGAGAGAGAGAGAGAGAGAGAGAGAGAGAGATTGCAATAAGTGGCAAATTGAAGTGAGGAGCAATATATAGAGAGAGAAGAGTGGGTAGACGACACTGATCACGAGCAACACACAGGAAATTGTTACTAGTAATTTCTCATCAGCAGTTCAGCACTGTCACGTGCATTAGGCTAAAAGGCAGACGGAAAATTAGTACTAATTTCTCGTTAGCACTGTCACGTGGTGTTGTAGGTTGTTTTTTTATCACACATTTGTGTCTTTTTAAGGCAAGGCACGTTTGTACGGATAAACCATGGTTAAAATGTTATGAGATTCACTTTTACAAAGACGCCGTGGAGCTTGGCGTAAGTTTATTGTATTAGAATATTATAAGTTTTGTAAATATTTTCGTTTTGTTTGACGTTTGAATTATTTAATAGTCACGTGGTGTTTTACGTTGTTCTTCATCACGTATTTGTGTTTTTTAAGGCAAGGCGCGTATGGATAAACCACTATTATAATGTTGTGGGATCTATTTTTACAAAGACGCGGTAGGGATTGGCTTAACTTTATTAATGTATTAGAATATTAGAATTTTTATAAATATTTTTATTTTGTTTAACGTTTGAATTATTTATTAGCGTCGATGAGAGAGATTAGAAAAGTAAAATATATGTACAAATTAAGTTTGAAAATGTTTACTCAAAAGAAATAAAATTTCAAAACTGAAGTATTTATTTTCAAGACTCCTCTCCTTGGGATGAATAAACAATCTAAAAAAATTACAGCAAAACTGATTAAAGTTCCTATACAACAAAAATCATACAAAAATTAAACATATCTATTGGGTAATTAATCACCCTTTTGTTTTGTCTTCACCGTAGAGAGAGAGAAGCTTAACTTTTTTTCTCTCTTTAAATGTATGATTCTTTTTTTGGGAAAATGATAATGCAAAAATTATTTTTGTTAATACCAAAACCCACTGCATAAAGGCTTGACCATGTGCAAGAGTACAAACGTTGTTATGACGTTAATAAGGACTTTTACTAGTGAAAGGCGTGATTCATCTATCAAGAATAAGTTGAGGTGCACTTACATTGGCTCGGTCAGTCTACTAATTAAAAAAACACCTCTGTTATTAGTTAGTTGTAGTTTTTTTTTTTTGACATTCGATATACATCAGTGGGGGTTAACGGGGGAATTAGTGAGTTAGTCCAAATGAGGTCTAGAAGCTATTCATAGCCCTAAACCTCAAATGCCTCTGCCGAGGCTCGAACCCTGGTCTAGCTTGTTGAAGAACTATGAGGTAATCTAGGTTAGAAGCTCTTGGTTTAGCTAGTTGTAGTTGACTAGTTGTGATTCTTTGAACTTCATTTTCGAGTGTTGAAATTCTCGATATGAAAGAAATGGGGTTCAAATTTTGATTCTTGTACCAAATTGACTTGCCCAAATTTTTGAGTGAAGACTCGCCTCACCTCTGAAAGTGATCGTTACTTCCACGATGAAATCCACCAATAAAAATTAGGGGTGAGAATTTATGACACGACATGATACCATAATCTGAACACGATACGAAATTAGCGGGTTAGTGTTGAGTATTTCTGACACGAAACACATATATGACACGACCCGAGAACACAATTAGTAAATAGGTCAACTTCGGGTTCAACCCGCATAACCCGAGAATGACACGAATTAACCTGTTCGTCTATTCGTGTCGATACTGTAACCCGAGAATGACACGAATTAACCCGCATAACTCGAGAATTAACCTGAATTAATCCGCATAACCCGAGAATGACACGAATTAATCGTGTCAATTCGTGTTGGGTTCGGGTCAAATATGTCTAAATAGGTCGCTCACAAGTTAATCGTGTCAACCCGAACACGACACGAATATTAACAGGTCAGGTTAGGGTTCAATTTTTCGACACGATTAGTAAAGAATGTCATTTCGACACGAACCCGATTCGACACGACACGAACACGACCCGACGCCCACCCCTAATAAAAACCTTTGCAAGGGCCATGGCTACCAAAAAGATCTCCACTGCCTAACTGACTTTGTCGGCAATTAATAAATGAGTAGCTTTTTTCATTTGATAACAAGAAATAAAAAGATTGGTTGGGAAAAATTAATGAACAACATAAGATTCAACTACAATTTAACTTGCCTCTCAGCAGGGGTCTGAGTCAGTTATGGCTTAAGGGTATTTTATTTTATTTCACACATTTATTACTTTCCATACAGGTGCTTATTTCTATTGGTTTTGAATCACTCATTTTAAGCATTACTAGATGATTTAAGTGATGACATTATCTTTGATAGATCTATACACGATTCTAACTCAATCTAACTTGGACTATGACTCAATTTATATGTAGTCAAGGTCAGCGTAAGCTGGCTCGGACGCCCCTGACTTTCAAATATCAAAAATAAAAGATGTAGCCCTTAATGATGTAAAATAAAATATCAGAACAAAAATCGAACCCAAAACATAATTGTAGTCAAAGAAACACCTTGCTACTTGGATTACCCCCAATTCTGACCAAATATGGTGGGGAAGAGATGAATATATCTTACACATTTGGTGCTTTCACCAACTCAACTGCACATAATAGTTGAATATTGAACAAAAGTCATCCATGGGAGCCTTTATTGACTCAACATGCTGTATTGCTGTATCATGTAGTATAGTCTAGTGAAAAGCCTGTTTAGTTTTTGCATTTTCACATTTTAGGTGTTCGGCTGGTTTGGACCAAAACATGTTTTGACAGAAAACTGTTTTGAAAATTGAGGAATGGAGAGCAGAAGTGAGAAAGAGGACTGGAACTACTTTTCAACTTCTCCATTCATATTCTCCACTTGCAAAATACATTTTGCGCATTTCTTCTAAACACTCCTATCAGATTCAAAACACATTATAACCATATTCTAAAAAGCCAAAAAGTTGAAAGTGAGGCTTCCAAACGGGCTCTTCAAGTATATACACTTGGGGATATTTTAGAGGGGTAAAAATGTCTTCTTTGCATATGGTCATATTTATAGCTTATTTAGTCAATTTTAGGATGCTGTCAATTAATTAACTAAAATGGTGATGGAGTCGGGTAAGGGTCCACTGTGGGATCACAAATCGGTTGTTTCAAGTTTCAAGTTTCAATAGGTGTCAATCAACATTGTTGGACCAAGACAGCTTAGAAAATAACAACTTAGAAAAATAGAAAATAGTTCACCCTGTTAGAGATTTGGAATATCAGATTCACATATACTCGAATTTTTAGGAATCACTTTTCCACTCGAATTTTTAGGAATCACTTTTCCAGACCAAGTAGATTAACACAATTTACAAATTAAAAATTGTTATTCGTCATGTTTTAGTTTTTAAAGTTTCATCCGTCCGTGTCGAAGATTCCTCCCAACTCATAACCCAATAGTAAATCAGATAATGGGCTCTCCATTTGGTGAGTATTTAAATCCCAACCCGACTCCCCTAGGATAGTGTGGAATAGGATTTTCTTGGTTCAAAAAAACAAAAAAAAAATCCTGTCACTTGCATAAGTAAAAGCCAACCAATGCATGTCACGTCAATTGATTAAAAAGTTAGGGAAACCAAGTAATGTTTATCTAGTCAATAATTTTTAAATTTTCAAGATTAATTAAGGTGTGCGTTATCAAATCCGACCAGTTGGGAAAAAAATTGATATAACTTGACATTTGTATACGCACATCTGTATATATTTCCAAAATTGCCCTGCACCTACTTCTGGTCCCAACAAATCAAACTCTCTGGAGTGCTTTTCAATAAATATACAAACGAACTCCTTTGAAGTGCATTGTGATTCACACCAGATATGGTGTGGGGGGGGGGGGTCTTAATAAGCCGCTGAAGTTGCTTTCTTTGACAACATCCGTTCCCAATTTCTCACAAGTCACCTCATGAAATAAATACTACAGTACTAATTATAGGTCACATTCACACTGTCTTAGTAAAACAAGATAAGAAATTATGTTTAGCCAAGTATATGAAGGTACACCAAATTGGAATTCCAAATTTATTTGGTTGAATTAATTCGACTTTTGATTACTTTCTGCAGTTTCTTGGGTCTATGTACAATTGGCGAAAATAAATTCGATTCACAGCAAATGGGGGAATTTATTGTTATAAGCTAGGTGAAAATATGGAAATTTATGTTTATAAGTTAGTATAAAAAATTATAGCATCGTGTCATCTCATCAAGCTTCATCACCCCTTGCACGGATCTAATTAAGGACCAGCATCAAGGAAACACCTGCATTTTTTTGGAGAACCAGGCGATGAGTTGCAGATGTGACTACGAAAAACATTTGGATGGATGGAGGATGATTTTCGGGGCTAACCTGCACCAATAAACGATTTGTTTGCAATCACTTGAGTTGAGTGCCGTTGTTGCTGAATGTGACACCCAGATTTAGTGGGGTACTGCCTGGAAATGTATTAATGTTTGGCATTTGTATTGTTGATGTGAGCGATTCTTAGCTTGGTTCGTAAAAAAAATTATAGCAGAATTGGAAAATTGAGTAGAGGCGTACGGTTTTATAGTAGCTCTGGCACCCAGACTCTTAACTCTAGCACCCCAAAAAAGAGAGATTACCCGAGACCTATTCCAAATCTCACAAAGATTATCAGCACCGTTTATTCCGGATCCCCAGTTTGGAAGAGTCTTTGTGCTTGCATTATGAGCACACAGTGTTACTACTTGCTAGAATTAATGTGTGAAATTTGTATTGTTATTTGAGATTTGAACTTATAAGTTTAAATTTGTATTGTTCTTTTTATTTTATTTTTTGAACAGCAAGAGGCGTAGTTGGAAAGACATAGTTTGTAAATTTTTCTTTTTAATTTGTGGCCCAAAATGTATTCCGGGCCAAAAGACTATTCTTTTGTGAAACCCTTCAAGAAAATGGGCTGAAAAAAATGGATTGGGAAATTTCCTAACTTGGCCCAAGTAAGTGGTCCATTTGGTACAGGCCCAAACTGCCAAACCAATCCAAATCTGATCCACCCAATTTGCAACCGAACCGATCCATCTGCACCTCACTCAGTCACTTGGAAGGATGCGGATATTCGCCATGAGCAGTTCAATTTGGGAACCTGAACCGATCCTTCCAAAACCGAACCGTGGACACCCCTATGAGTTTGTGTCCGTGCAATAGATCTCTTGGGATCTATTCCGGATCTCATAAAGATAATTAGTACCGTTCATTTTGTTTAAATCATTTTTATAGCCCGATTGGATATCAGAAAAGACATTTATGATACATAACTTTATTTAAAAATACTACTCCTATAAAACAAAATGAACGGCTCCTTTTAATTTTGTGAAACTTGAGACCAAGGGCGGACAAGGGGGTGCTATGGGGTGTTCGGTCCCTGTATTCCCCCCAATTTTCTATATATTTTTAGAGTATTTTTAGAAAATTACTGAAGAATAGTCCCCGCAAATTAGGTGAAAATTGCAATCTTGCGTCCGTCACTGAGACGAATCCAACGCGACATGTGCTTGTGGGTACAGACCTTCCCATTAACTAGTCGGTGAGTAGAATAACTTACCATATTGAATCACACAGACATAAAAGACAGAGCCAAACCAAAAAATGAAAATAATACACGAGTCAGATGACTCAGATTCCTTGAGACATTGAATTGGGCAAAACCAGAGGTGGCAATGATCCAATGGACAGTCCAATAAGTAAAACAGGGATAAAATGAAGAAAACAATTGAAAAATAGAGGGGTGCAGGTGCTGTTGCTGGGGATTGACGCTCTTCATACTCCATCTCTTCTTCGTATGGTTACTTAGGCTAAGGCTGGGTTTTTCAAAAGATAAAATTACCTGATTTTATCATCCATTCAATTCATTTGATAAAATGAGGTATTTGCTAAAATGAATTCATTGTAGATTAGGGAAGGACATAATACGGATTTACAGATTTGCCCCTGACCCCAAAAAGAAAGTACAATCATTACTCATATATGGTGGGACCCCTTAAAGAAAAGAAAGGGCAAAATGGTAAATGATGCATTGGGTGGTGATTTAATCACACTTGGATTTTATCTTAATGGGAAAGAGAGTGATTTTATCAAGTGCTTGATTTTATGAGAAATCCCATAAAATCTAACGGAAAACTCGGCCTAAGTTTCCCACTTGATTTGTGTAGTGAGTTACTAAATTAAAACAAGCAATAATAAAATTGGGTGAGATTAATGGAGAGAGGATCTAGGGTTTCGAATCCACCCCGACCACGTAACTAGGCTATGTATAGGTTAGGATTATTTTATTCAAATCGCAATTGTCAAGAAGATAATTGAGTTGTTAACATGCATGGGCTATCCCATAGCAGTGACCATCTCGCTAGCACAAGCCGTCTCTTTCACGGGCTGTCCAGTGGCACGATCCGTCTTAGGAGCATAACACATCTCAGTTACCCAAGCACAAGCAAAAAAAACTGTTGATTAACTAGGTATTTGAGATCGCGCACACAAATACACAATTGATTGAAAACATAAAAATAATTTTTATGAATTTTTTAGCATAACTATTTATTTTCAAGACTCCTCTCCTTGGGATGAATAAACAATCTAAAAAAATTACATCAAAACTGATTAAAGTTCCTATGCAACAAAAATCTTACAAAAATTAAACATTTCTATTGGGTAATTAATCACCCTTTTGTTTTGTCTTCACCATAGAGAGAGAGAAACTTAACTTCTTTTTTTTCTCTTTAAATGTATGATTCTTTTTTTGGGAAAATGATAATGCAAAAATTATTTTTGTTGATACCAAAACCCACTGCATAAAGGCTTGACCATGTGCAAGAGTACAACGTTGTTATGACGTTAATAAGGACTTTCACTAGTGAAAGGTGTGATTCATCTATCAAGAATAAGTTGAGGTGCACTTACGTTAATAAGGACTTTCACAAAAACTTACGTTGTTATGATGTTAAAAAGTTACGGAAACCAAGTAATGTTTATCTAGTCAATAATTTTTAAATTTTCAAGATTAATTAAGGTGTGCGTTATTCAATCCGAACAGTTGGGGGGAAAAGTTGATATAGCTTGACGTTTGTATACGCGCATCTGTATATATTTCCAAAATTGCCCTGCACCTACCTCTGGTCCCAACAAATCAAACTCTTTGAAGTGCTTTTCAATAAATATACAAATGAACTCTTGAAGTTGCCTTCTTTGACAACATCCGTTCCCAATTTCTCACAAGTCACCTCATAAAATAAATAGAGTACTACAGTACTAATTATAGGTCACATTCACACTGTCTTAGTAAACCAAAATAAGAATTTATGTTTAGCCAAGTATATGAAGGTACACCAAATTGGAATTCCAAATTTATTTGGTTGAATTAATTCGATTTTTGATTAATTTCTGCAGTTTCTTGGGTCAACGTACAATTGGCGAAAATAAATTCGATACACAGCAAATGTGGAAATTTATTGTTATAAGCTAGTGTGAAAATATAAAAATTTATGTTTATAAGCTAGTATAAAAAATTATAGCATCGTGTCATCTCATCAAGCTTCGTCACCCCTTGCACAGACCTAATTAAGGACCGGCATCAAGAAAACACGTTCACTTTTTTGGAGAACCAGGCAATGAGTTGCAAATGTAGTATTTCGAAGAACATTTGGATGGATGGAGGATGATTTTCGGGGCTAACCTGCACCAATAAATGATCTGTTTGCAATCACTTGAGTTGAGTGTCGTTGTTGCTGAATGTGACACCCAGATTCAGTGGGGTACAGCCGGGAAATATGTAAATGTTTGCCATTTGCATTGTTGATCCGAGCGACTCTTAGCTTGGTTCGTAAAAAAATTTATAGCAGAAATGGAAAATTGAGTAGAGGGGTACGGTTTTATAGTAACTCTAGCACCCGGAAAAAGAGAGATTTCTTGAGAATTATTCCGGATCTCACAAAGATTATCAGCACTGATTATTCCGAATCCCTAGTTTGGAAGAGTCTTTGTGCTTGCATTATGAGCACACAGTGTTGCTACTTGCTAGAATTAATATGTGAAATTTGTATTGTTATTTGAGACTTGAACTTAAAAGTTTAAATTTGTATTGTTTTTTGTTTTATTTTTTTTTAACAGCAAGAGGCGTAGTTGGAAGACATAGTTTGTAAATTTTTATTTTTAATTTGTGGCCCAAAATGTATGCCGGGCCGAAAGACTATTCTTTTGTTCTTTTGTGAAACCCTTCCAGAAAATGGGCTGGAAAAATGGATTGGGAAATTTCCTAACTTGGCCCAACAAAGAGACCCATTTGGTACAGGCCCAAACCGCCAAACCAATCCACATGCGATCTACCTAATTCGCAACCGAACCGACTCATCCGCACCTCACCCGGGCGGATGCGGATATCCGCCACAAGCAGCTTGGTTTGGGAACCGAACCGATCCTCCCGGAACAAAACCGTGGACACCCCGACCAGTTTGTGTCCGCGCGACAGATTTCCTAGGACCTATTATGGATCTCATAAAAATAATCAGTACCGTTCATTTTGTTTAAATCATTTTAGCCCGATCAAATATCTGAAAAGACATTTATGATACATAACTTTATTTCAAAATAGTATTAACAAAATGAACGGCTCCTTTCAATATTGTGAAACTTGAGACGGGTCCAACGCGACATGTGCTTGTGGGTACAGACCTTCCCATTAAGAGCATCCTTACGAGACTCAAATCCTTCCAAAAGCTAAAGTAGCAAGTGAGAGAAGAAAATTTGAGGAAAAATTGCTCAAAAATTAGGCGACTCAAACAAACTCAGAATTGTAGGGAGTTAACAGTAACTTAACAAAACAAAGGAGCCACTGTTCACTTACCAAAACCCAACAAAAAATAAATAAAAATCACAAAAATGGGCAGATTTGGGTTTTAGACGGGAAAATAGTCAAAATACTACAAAATCAACCAACAAAGAGCACAACTAAAATAATAATAAAAATAAATAAATTTTCCCTAAATGACGAAAATCCAAGGTGCTCTGATGGTGATTTTGTTCGGATGGATTTGAAGCTCTCGCCGAGTAGAGTAGAACAACCTTCTCTCTTGGCTCTTAGATCGAATCCCAGGTTATAGCTTTCGATTTTGGGTTTGAAGTATGAGATTGGGTTTAGAGCATCCCCAACAATAGCTCTCCAAAAAACTTCATGACCAGTGCACATATCTATTTTAGTTGACACTTTTTCTATCAACACTCCAACAATCCTCCCTATTATTCTATTTATACTAATTAAATAATATAACTAATACATATATTATATATATATACATACATTATACACGTATAAGAGGAGAGAGGGGAGAGAGAGGATAAAAAAAGGGTTTGGGAGTGAATAGTGGCTCCCTGAAAAGGGAGGGATATAGGGAGGCACTATTCACATATGTATTTCGTTAACCTATTTAGGGAGATTGTTGTAACCCATATTCAATGTTTACCTACCTAAAATAGGGATAGAGAGAGGTTTAGGGAGCCTGCTGGGCTTGCCCTTACATTTGGGAAAAAGAGAGAGAAAAAGAGTCGACTGGCTTAGGGGGGAAAAAAAAAACAGAGGTCAATTGCATTCTCTCTCCCAGAAATGCAACATATAGATAGATGGAAACTGCACTAACCCCCTCGAACTGCCGCCACCAATTAACATTTTTATTGTACTAAATTGTTTTTAAAAGACGTTTAAAAAT